>CM023482.1:38840751-39031869 GCA_013339685.2 Hyalomma asiaticum | reverse complement strand
GTGATAAGAAGAAAGAAGCAAACAACGCTGCTCCGCGAACCAGCCGACGGGCCCGGCCTGAAAGCTTCACGTTCACAAGGCACTCCGAGTGACTCTGCAGTCTTCTGTTCTCTATCGTAGTGCATGAGCTTGTACATTTCGTGTCGGTTTCGTGTAATGTTGTAGCCCATCTGTGTTCGTATATTGAAGAGCCGTGTTTGTGCACATTTTTTTGTGCAACTGCCTGTTGATTGAGAATATATTTGTTTTGTTTGATCACCCTTGGCTCTCACTCAGTCTTTGAACCACTGCTACCGTTTTGCTAGTGCGCCGAATGGATCTATAGTCCAAGCTTTCGTGGGATTACTTTAGGGGACCTGATACGTCCCTTCTTGGAATTTCTTGCGGCGATTACGTCCCGTTCCTCATAACTCGGGATCGGTGACATACAATTTCACGAATGATACAAAACGAATTGAGCAAAGAAAAAGTCAAAATAATCGGCACTTAGAAGAGCGGTGTGTCAACTGCAGCCATTCAAGGACGACTGAAAGACCACGCTTTGTACCCTTCGTAGGAGGAGGACAGCGGCTACGGCCATGCGTCGAAATGCCCCTCTGCAGCACTAGGCGGGTGGCGGAGTCCCGCCTTCAGATAACTGCGGCGGACGCACACACACACAGCACGCATGGCGCGCCTTTTAAAAGCCAACTCCGGCGATTTTTCATTGTCCACTGATCTGAATAAAGTTTTTGGCATATGTTCTCCTCGGTACAACGATTTGTGCCAAGCGAGGCGGTTGAAAGTCATTTAGTCTTCCTAAAAATGAATTTTATAGTTTTTTACCGGATTCCCACGTGAGGCACCCTGCTTTTTGGCGTCATTACTTGCAACGCTGCCTGCCTGAGCAAGCGGGCCGTCTAAAAGAAAACGGCGATACTTCAGCGCTCAAATCGTCGCTGTCAAGTTCAGAAGAGCTCAATACATCTTTGGATTTTTCTGGCACCAGCTCCATATTTCTGATGGCGGGGAGGCTGTGACGTCATCGCATACGCTGCACGAAGCGTCTGTCCGTTTCGGTGTGAACACATCGTTTATTCGGTTATTTAAAATTATTGGGGAGTTTATGAGCAAGTTGAATGACCCTGGCTGCTTCTGGACTATCGATACTATTGGAAAGCAGCGATATCAAAATATGGTGGAAAAACCGCCGGAGTTGCCCTTCAAAGGATTGCGGGCTGTGCATCATTATAATGCGCGCCGAACAATGTTTATGCTGCTTTTTTATGCAATCTTCGGAGCTTTGGACCTCGAGGGATCGAAATATTCGTTACGGCTAATATGCGGCGGCTCTCGCGTTTTCAGTTTCGTTATGTCACTGGAGCAGGCGCTAGCAGCCGAAGTGTGTACTTGGTTCGCTATAACCAATAATTCGTTATATTGGTGTTCGTTAGAACAGGGTGAGCGGCACTACGTGACACATGGCAACGCCGCACCCGAATGCCTACAGCGCCCCCATTCCCGATAGCAAGGCCATTCTCACCAAACGACTCCGAGATTGGGGCGTCCTCGGAGGCCATGGGGAACCAAACCGTACTCAAGCTTGGTTTCCGTACCACGGAGTCACATGGGGTTCAACTATTTTTTTCCTTTCTGGCTTTCGTATATATGTATTGTTATATTTGAATACATCAACATTAGCCAGCCATACCTCTGTGATGCTAGGGGGCTCTCAAACAACTGTCCGTGTGATCAATATTCATTGATTCTTTTTTTTATTTGTCCACCGTGATGACTGAAATGTAGTTTTCATAATTCCTTCGTTCTGGGTGGTGTCAGTCTTGCTTTACTTCCCAAACAACAAAAAAGACCACACAATTTTTTTCACTGCAATATATTTACGACCATACCATGGTTGACAAAAGAAACGACAGCACACCACATGAAGCACGTCAACTGCTGTACAAAACAATGTAGATGCTGGGGCGATTGATGAATCAAACGTAACAAAATGAAAAAGAAAGTGTGATAGAGAGAGAGGCAGGTGGTCAACATCACATGCCACACACAAAATGATAACATGAGCAACTTAGCGCTCATGGGCTTAAAATGCCGGTGATTGAAATTATGTTTCAATGAACTTTGCTAAGATTGAGTGGAGACGTCTCTCGCCAAACGCCCCACTGCTTGGCTAAACTACCATAAAAATAAGGTACAAAAAATAAGCTTTGGTGTCCATGCAGCACACTTCTTACAACCATCAACTCTTTCAGAGAAAGGACTGGAACCACAAAGAATGAGAATATAAGGTTGCACAGTGAATACTACACACGAGCAACATGTCCTTGTGAACAGTAAGATTTTTTTTTTCCACTTAGACATAGATCCTCCTCAACGTGCCATACATGACAAGGTATTGCTGTAGACGGGGCTGTCCTCTAGAATAATGCGAGTTCCTGCACTTGAAAGAAAGGAAAGCCCACTACAAGAGGAAACTAATGCATCATGTGGACACATTGTCTTCACATTACACAACAATCAGCACATTCTGGGGTGACAATGCACTCATAGCATTGATTACCACATGACATGAATAAATGCAGCCAACCAATACTCCTGCACATTATTAGCACTGCACATGCAAACAAACGTGAGCATGCAGAGCACATTGCGCAGCACCAATTTAGTCATAACAAACTATGCGGTCATGACTAGAGCAGCCATTAGTGCACCCTCTCAAAGGGACCCCTGATGCAGGCGTTGAAGTGTACCGCAACACGTAAAATCATGTCTTGTTGCAGAATTCGTAGAAATGAAAACCGTTGCAAGAATGTCTCTCCCCAGGTCCGTGCTGGTCACAAGTGCAAGCCTTGACTGAAGAGATGATTAACATGAGGAATATAAGATCCCATCATATCAATCTGGCTAATGTTACTTTCACACTTGGTGACTACTTCGTGTCATGGCTGACCTTACAGTGAAAGGAAAAATAGATTGCAAGGTATTGGTAGACATTCTCAACAGCCCTTCCACAGTGGTCTAGTGGCTATGGTACGTAGCTGCTGATTTGAGGGCTGTGGGATCGAATCCTGTCTGCGGCAGCTGCATTTCGATGGAGGCGTAATGCTGAGGCCCATGTACTATGCAGTGTCAGTGTACGTTGAAGAACCCCAGGCGGTTTAAATTTCCGGAGCCCTCCACTATGGCAACTCTCATAATCAAATCCTGGTTTTGGTATGTAAGACCCTACAAATAATCAAGATGTTCTCGACAGTAAATGCTGCTCTGTCCACAACACAGAACCGTTTGCAGTTGCACTGATATACTCAACGCCCAATCATCTTCATCTTTGCAAGTGCAGTCCCCAACAATTTGTCTAAGCCTAGATGGTGAGCCACTATGGTTTCCTTTAAATGAGCACACATGGTATTTTTCATATGCCTGTGGAGGCATGCAGTGTGCCCCGGCCAATTCGGGCCAAACCAATTTAAAAAGAAAAAAAGGGGCAATGGGATAAAATCACCTGACCAATGCACTCTCTTAGTGCTAGCCTCACACATACTAGTATGCTAACAATGCTTAGTTATTACGCACTAGATGTAAAAGTTACTAGATACTTGCATAATTGCACAGATCCGGACATCTAGTTTGACATCGCATTTGAAAACATCTCCATCAAAGCATTAGAGCAAGCTACTCCAGCCCTAATTTGTGCTGCATTTTAAATTTGTCAAAAGGCAAAGAAAGGTGCAAGGCAAGCACATGCCTCTGTTACTCTGCAGTGATGGGGAATGATGTTGTTGTTATGTGGGGTTTAATGTCCCAAAACCAGCTCTGATTATGAGAGACGCCGTAGTGGAGGGCTCCGGAAATTTTGACCACCTGGGGTTCTTTAACGTGCACTGACATTGCACAGCACACGGGCCTCAACGTTTGCCTCCATCGAAACGCAGCCGCTGCAGCCGGGATTCGATCCCGCGACCTTCGGATCTGCAGCCGAGTGCCATAACCACTAGACCACCGTGGCGGGGCAGTGATGGGGAATGAGATAACTGGAATTGAAAGTAACAGCTTAAACGATTGTTTTCAATAATTAACTAAGTACTTTCAACTTACGACTAGTGAAACACCTTAAGTCACCTCTTGTTGCACTTTCTAAAGATTGTCTTCTTCAAAGTTAGCTTGTACACCCCGTACATGTAAGCTCTCTGTACACACTTGCTATATGTTGCCAGTAATATCCTGAGATGTCAACCATCCAAACACTTCTTGGTGCACCTGCGGCAAACGTTCGTGGGTGATAGCTCCGAACACATGACACGTGGAGTGTATTCCCTATCACAAGAAGGTATACACCATCTGTTTAAGCCGTATTGTTGGGCTAGCTAGCTGACAATCACACTAAAGCAGCACCAAAGCAAACAAAGAACGAGAAGAGGGATGACATGAGGCCCCGTATTCATGTTGTTTTCTTTCTCGCTCTTTCTCTGGTGCTGTTTCAGTGTGACCATCTGGTTGTTTTTAGCAGCAGATATATAGCGTTTGCTTTTTCATGACGGAATGTACAGACATCCACACCTCTGTTTACAGCAATCAACGAAGACACTGTAGAGCAAGCAGTATGTTATAACGCAGAACTCAAAATGTACACTGATAACGGAATTACTAGTGACTGGCACCATGTTCATGTGGCTGCCGCTGCCGCTGAGCACAGTCTTCCTATCTAAGCCCAAGCACAAAATGTCACTGGAGTTGCAGTGACCAAGTTATTTCAGAAGTACAGCCATCAATGCATGTCTGTTATACAAGCTTTAATGCAGTGGTTCACAACACCGTACGTCAGGGGCTTTTAGGGACCAGTGAAGGTCATTACAGACCCCTTGCAGTGATGGAGGGAAAGGGAGAGGGAGGGAGGGGGGTGCCTTATAAATTAAGGCAATATGCAGCGCGAAACAGGTGTTGACTTAGAGTGGCCAAGGTGATCTTGTGCAGATTGAGTTCTGGAGGCAGGTAAGAAGAGTTACTGAGTCAAGGCTAAACATACAAACTCGCGTAAAAAGACATGTTCTCTTTTGGGTGTGTGTTTCATGGGCCGTTAAAAGTGGCTTTATGTGCCCCAGGTGATTCCTATTTGCAAATCACTGCATGAGAGCATTGTTGAGACAGTGCCTCCAGTTGGACCAGAACAACAAAACACAGTGTATTTACATGATTGTAAGTTGACCCATTTTGACGATATATGAAATCCAAAGCTGAGGGGTTGACACAATCAAAACCATAACTATACTGCCAGTCATTTGTTTTATTAACAAGGTTTTCTTAATTGGAAGGGTCGTCCTACAACCGAGTCGACTTACAATCATGTAAATACATCTGTCTTGCCCTACAAATGTTGCAAAGACTGATTAGATTCAGGATTTCCATTCTTACAGCTCTCGTTGACATCATCTAGGCTCCACATGGCATAATACTGCGCTAAAAAGCTGCTGATAAAGAGTTGATGCAAATCGCATTAATCTGTGCAACTGATGTGGAGCCCCTTTGAGGAGGATGGACTTATCAGCCATTCAGAAACAAAAGAAATGCAATATATACAAGTCCATATTTTACATACAAGCCACCACAAATTCACTCGGATAATGTGTCAGTTTCAGATCACAACACACTGAGACAACTGTACACTATGGATCAGCACGATGAAAAGCAAGCAGCTCATGTATTTTGCTAAACACTGCATTTGTGATAAGAACATGGTCGCACAAGGTGTGTAACACAACAAAAGAATGTGTGCAAATCGTGCGCACATATCCGTTTTCAATGAATGTATGTACAGTTTGAATCTGCGCTTCAGTGCATTGGAAATAAACTTGGCATGGTGATTCTTGAACCTCTTCTTTTACTCCAGTATGTAGAAAGCTGCCCAAACACACCAGAACATGTGCCTTTATGATTTGCGGGCAAGTGGGCTCTCACAGCAGACAAGAAAATGTCAACAAGATTTTACTGCAATTCATGATGTGTGCATCTATAAGCTGATGTCATAACTTATGAAATGAAACACAAGCAACATCTGAACAAGTAATTAATAATTGCTTTTCCCACACATTGGCCCCGGCAGATGAATTTAGGCTTAGAGTTTTGCGTAGCCCTAACGTAAACCAGTTCATTCTTCACAAAGGTGCTCGATTCTGGCGACAATCTTTTACGCTGAAGATGCACAGGAGAGCTGCATCGACACTTTTTCAAGTCTATCATAAAGCGACCTAATCACAATCCATCAAAGCATCCGATCCACCATTTGTGAATGTCAATGGGAATGCCAAAGTAAAAGTAAGAAACCTGACAGCTTCCTATGCAGCAATGCAATATTCTCACAACGAAACATCTTCAGCATCTTGAAAACCACAATCTGCTCAGCGCAATTGGCAATAGCATGAACACTGAAGACCCCTCGTCACATGGAAACAACAGGATCAGCACACGACTGCCGTGTTTTTATGCAAATAGCTGTACTTGTACCTGTGTACAGCCTGCAGAAGTCACACCATGAAAAGATGCTTCACTGCGATTGCTAAAACACAAACACTGCAACATGATTATGTTTTCTGTATGCAATCCTCATCTGCCACCCAAGTACTCTCTATGGATCGATGAAGAACAAACACACAGCTTGTTGCCATGAAGCAAAAAAGCAAGGTGACACCCTCATACTGCCCGCACCCCTGCTCAGCATTTAACTTACAAGCTCCATAGAAGATATGGCATCTATACATGCTGTCCATTGAGGCTGCGCGTAAAAAATTTATGGGTCTGATCATAAAAGAAAAAGAATGCCACTACTGACTGCCTTAGCTTTTTTTTCAAAATGATATCAATGTACATGTGAGAGCAATAAAAAAGTTTATGTAAGGCTGGTTGTATTTGAATTGGTGCTGCGGAATGGTGTGAAGTAACCTCGAAATAGGTAAAAAAATACAAAAGAAAAGAAGGGGTGAAATAAAGGGGAGGTTAGGTCACTTGAAACATAAGCGAAGTTGAGGCAGCACAGATCCTAGATAATGGCATCTGCAAGCATAACGCGTGTTCATACACAAGTTACTCTCCGCTGTAAAGCGTGGGGATTGTGACAATAGCTAACCACTGTGCTGACAGTATGAGTGAAGTACACTGTTTCAAAGCGCACTGCCCACACATTGACTCGACTCTCGGCCAGTATGTCAAGAGTGCACTTGCCGGCATGTGTAGCACATTAAAAATCTAGAAGAACGTTCCAAATGAAAAAACTAGAAGCTGACAAAGCTCCATAAATTGGATCGCGTGAAGTCAGCTATTTTCATAGGGATGGTGCAATGGCTGAGCGATGGAGCCACAGAATGTGCCAAGTTACATCTCCTGAATGTGCAAGCACCTCACTAAATATAATAAAACAATTAGGAAACAGAGCCACTTGCAACCTTTTCTTTAAGATATTCCAAAGCCAAATGCCATCATGCCTAATTACACTGGCAGACCATGACACAGAAAGGCTGCCAGAGTTCGGAACCACAGCTGACGAGGAAATTGCGGCAGGAGATACCCGTCTTGTGAAGAGAGTATATTTGCCACAAAAATGTTGGGGGAATGTAAATATGCAAAGATGACATGCCCTTGTGGTGATGCCTGTCTTGGAGGTCATGTCCTGGCAGACACGAAAACTCTTGCGAGTTGTCGAAAGGCTACCGGGAGGGGTGATATGCTTACATAAGTGGCACTAACTGAAAAGGTACAGAATTACTGAGTCTTTCCATATGATCTTCCAACAGAACTTGACCAAGCACTGTGATTAAGTTTTTAAATTTCATCGTTATGAGCTGATCAAAATCACTGCTACAATTGGCGGGAGAAAGGAAACTACAAATGTTGTTCTGGCAGGAGAAAGGAAAGCCCAAGTCTTTGCCATTTATCATTTGGGTTTGTTCTAAGGAAACCATGACGGCAGCACTACATTCCTGCACAGCCTCCACGCATTACTTCTGCCTAAACAGAAGGAGTGACTTTATTCCTAACAGACTGCAACGAACATGACGTGGCAACTAACTCATAGTGCACAAGTGCCAACAAGTGGACTCACACTGCACAGAAGCTGTGAGCTGTGGTTCTCCAACAACAGAGTGACACTCCAGCAAAGGCAGCAGCGTAGTACGAAAAAGTACCCTTGGTGATACCTCAGTGATGCAATACGACAGCTTGGTGGGCGGTGTGATGGCGGGTACACTTCGTAATAACATGCACTCCCATGCAGAAAGTTAAAGCCTCTGCTATGGTCTGCAGCAGCAACCATTCAACGCCACACAATAGTTGTCACACGTCAGCCCTGTAGCCAGGGGGAGGGCCCTAGGCGCCCGGGCCCCTCCTGAAATTTTGGTTGGGGGGGAATTGTTAATAACATTGTGTGGTGCTAATAACATAACATTTAAGCCTATTATTAATGCTGTATTTTAAAATGCACTTACTGTACATACCCCAATTTTTCTCGAAAATAAATAATGAAAATACATGTTTTTCTCAAACAGTCAAGGCCTTCAGCAAGTGGGCCCTCCCTGAAAAAAATTCCTGGCTACGGGCCTGCCGCACGTAGTACATGAAAGAACAGTTTGATGAGAAACTCAAGCGGTATCGAGATGAGGAACTTAAGGAAGTACAATATTCTGCGCGTAATCTGTATGCAGTTCCATACAGTTGCAAAGAAGGGGAAAGAACAAAACAACACATCATAAATGCAATTGCAGCATAATTGGGCTTCAAATGTGCCAAACCGAAACACGTGAATGTTGAGGAACTGCAGTTAACGCGCACTGTAAAAAATTCCAAATAGCCAAGAGTGCTCATTGGCATCTACTTGGGTGGCTGGAAAAGTAAGAGCTCTGTGCGAGACATGCTTCCAGCAACAAGTTTTGTTGTTGACTACCACAAGCAATGTTGTCTGAGGGGGCAAATTGCACAACATGGGGGCTATTGCCCCATTTCACAATGATATGGCACGTCCTAATAAAGCACATAAAACAAGGATGAATCTATACGTGGTTCACGATGAGGGGGAGCGTTCGGTGACACTAAACTGGCAATGCTATGACTTTGTGCGAATGGTAAAATCTCTTGAGCGTGCTTTCGAAAAGCCTCGTGACCACAAATGTCTGACTGACTTAAATTTCGCGCTTCAGCGCCAGCTCACAAAGGGGGCAGTGGATCAATTCAGAGAGGAAAGTTCATCCACGTGCGACACACACGACAAATGTCGTAACCTGGGTAACGCATCACTTCTCTGCACCAGCACTTCTTAAGGAAAAATACAAGACATCAAGACATCCTCAGGAGAGTAGCATAGTGTGCGCAATGAGTGAACGTTGGCTACACAAGGAAAGTGGGATCAATGAGTGTGTGTCGGTTGAAAGAGAAGGTGAGAGAGTGACACGGTGACACACTATGAAAATCAGGTGTGCTTTCCTTCGGACTCAGAAAAGTGTAGGGCTGACAATTCACCCAGACACACAAGCCGTAGTGGGGGTTCAACACCCCGGAACTTCATTATTTGAAGAACACACATCACCGTCGTCTCTTCGGTGGTTCTATCAGTGGACCTATTCTCCGTCTCAAATCATGTGTGCGAGGCATGTGCCAATGAATGTGGGTTCAGTGAAACTCCACAGTGCTGGGTTCAAGTCCTTTAGCTTGGAGACGGAGGAAGGACCGCTTTTGTAGTTCTTGTAGCAACAAGCGTGCTCTGCCGACCAGGTGGGGCAGTCGCGGTAGCAGGAATGAGAAAGCGTGAATCAGCAAGATCCAGCTGAAAAATAAAAAAAGAAGTAAAAGAAGCGTGATTGACACTCGGAGCACATACCACATTTGCCTGTGTAATTGGCACACTTTCTTTCCCGTATCTAGGGCTTCAAGAAGGGGGTGCAAAAATTATGTGGAAATTTCGGGAACACATCTGAAGTAACATGTAAATAGTTGGACAAACCATATATTAAGCAGGAAATTAAGTATCATAAGAAAAGCAAAGGTACTTGTTTAATTACAGACCATGTCCTAACACTTTCCAGTTTATTGTCGGGCCCTGCCTGATAACGCAACAAGGCCTTAGCGGTCCGCTTGTTGGCACAACCCAACGAGGGTGTTTGGTGTTGAATTTTGCTGATTTTCTCACTGTGATGTGCGCGCATTCTCCCTGAACATGATGCACCATCTCCGAAGAAAAAAACAAATTTCACTTTACTGATATTTACTTTTTTTCACCCGGCAATACGGCCCAATGTTCAGCTCGGACCTTATAGATATCGGAGTGTTTTCACTGGCGTGCCGTTTGCTGTGAAGCATGGCTGCTTCTTCACTGTGTGCCCTTTTAGGTGGCAATGAAGCACTTAGCGAAGATGAGGATGACTTTAGTGAAAAAGAGAACTATCTGCCTCCATCACATTTTGATGACAATGGTTCTACAGAAGCAAGTCACAAAGAAGACAATGGTGGTGGAAACAGCAGCTATGTTGAGGCACTGTGCAAGGTATGTATTTTTTCGTAGGTTAATAAGATGGCAGTGTAAGCTTTTTTTTTCTGGCTTCTAGCAGTATTGGTTGTCAACAGCTTCATACTGATGCAAACGCAGTAACACAATCATGGTGAAAAAAAGCAGCGACACCTGCAGTGCCGTCACAACCTTATCCAACAGCTGGTGGGTGAGGGCTCTAGCCAAATAGCAGGGTCTGTCTGCACATATGGAGTGCGTGGAAATGCTACAAAGGAAGGACCATTCCATATGTAAGATCCCAGGGTGAAGCAGCAAGGAATGTACTGTTTGTAGTGATCACAGAACAAGAGGTTGTAAGGGGGGGAAGTGGGTTTCTCTGCAAAACCCTCAGTAATAACCCAAGCCTGCACTGAGAAATTCTGTTCGAGCGGTTTCACACGTTGCTTCATTATTGTAAAGGGAATTGGGTACAGAATGCAAGAGCTTTTAAAAAGTAAACATCTTGTGAGCCAGGAATTTGGTTCAAGCAGTTTCACACGCTGCTCAAATATTGTTAAGGAAATTGGGTACAGAACGCAAGAGCTTTTAAAGAGTAAACATCCTGTGAGCTTTTCTTGCGCAGTTCGTGTTTTTCTTCGTGGTCTCAGAAAGTGGCAAAGTAGTTTTGGACCGGAACAGCCGGGAAGTGGGTAAAAGCTTTGGGCCACAAATGGCGGACAAGCCAAATCACTAGCCAAGGAGCCAGACTCCGAACTGTGAACACCGGCAGCCACCTTTCAAAACACCAGTATCAAGCACGACTCTCATTCATGTTGGAGTGCTTGGCGGTGGACAGTTCTTATTCCCTTCACTATGAGTTTAAGCTGTATAGGTACTGCAGCCTATCACTTATGAACAACCAGAATGTGAGTGCCTCATGGAGAAGCTGCTAGAATTAACACGTATAGATTCTGTCACAGGGGTGGAGCTCTGGCTGCTATGCCCTCGCACACTTCCCCTCTCCCAAAAATTCAAACTCAGGTTTTTGCATTTTGTGAGTGCTTGCTCATGGTGGAAGAGAAGAGTAAGCTGGAGGAAGGCACGCATACTCGGCTAATAAGTTAGGGCTGTACAAATTACATGAGGGCGCAAATTATGCAGGTAAATAGAGTACATGCCTGCATAACAGAAAGGATGGAAACACTGAAGTTTACAGTAAAAACAGGAGTATAGGCTAAATTAAAAAAAAGAAAAAAAAAAGTCACAGTTTCGCCGCAAGGGCGAGGCAATGAATCCGATAGCAAGAAACTGTAATGCTATACGAAGTGAGGATCGCAGCTTCAGGAGCAATATTAATTGTAGCAAACATGCACTTGCTAAGTGAGCGCCTCCCGTGGGCAGCGCGTGCTGGTACGAAGGGCTTTATACGTTGTGTGTCACAAAGCTACCCATACAAAGCTAAGGGAGGCCGCTAAATGAACAAACTGAAGATGAGCACGAACTATCAAGTGAAGCACGCACGAAACGAATGCACAGATATACACCGAACGAGCGTGAATAAGCTGTCATAATGGATACCCTCAGTTGGAACAGCGCTCCTGTTGCAAAGGCGGCCGAAGAAGCGAAGGAAACTAGCGTGCTTCAAGTGTCGAGCTGTGACACTTGATCTTCTGTTCGTTCGCTTAGCGGTGTCCCTTGAGCTTGAGTGGTTTTCGTATGATCCCTTGTGCTCCTCGCGCCATCTCGCTGGTAATGAAGAAACGCTTATAAGCGCCTGCCGTCTCCGAGTCCTGTCAGCAGTAAAGGGTGTGTATATAAGGCTCGCCGTTAGCTCCCCGAAGGACCTGCTCTTTGTGGCGTAGTGGGTAAAGCCGCACGCTGCGGAGCGAGAGGTTCCTGGTTCGATTCCGCGCTTCAGAAGCGTTTATCTGAAATATTTTTCTTTGGGATTTTTATATATATATACATACTTATACATATACGGTTCATGACGGCGGCGACGGGGACGGCAAAAACCAGCCGAGACTGTCCATATAATTGCTATCGCAATAAAACGTGATGAAGAGCCCGCCCCATCGGTTGGCAGAAATGTTTCAGGGGTATGGCAACTGAACTCAATCACCTCAATCGCCATCACCATCATCCATGTCACCTTGTTTACATGGAGAATTGCAGCACTTCACGTTTTCAAGTTGTGGAATGGCAGCCTTTCATGTTCTCATAACTCTCTTGTGAATCTATTAAGGCTACAGGTAGTTTTTCTTACACTTGTCTGAAAAGACATGTGGAAAAGCTAATGACATTTCACCACAGTGTTCAACAAAAAGGCGACTGAGTTCGCGGAGCCGCATGGAAATCTGACAGCACAGTGCGTGTCCAAAGCATTTGATACCAGTGTTACACGGGCATCGTGATCAACACCGATCCAGACCGGCGTTTAGTTGCAATTTAACAATGGCTGCCACTACAAGGTCCAAACTATTTCAGCAGTAAGCCTAGTGCTGACATCAACCAAATCATGATGACAAAATCATGGTCATCTTTATCGTGATTGGGCCTCACCACGAATAAAAGTGGCCGTGGGATACCGGTATGAGAAAAGCACTCTGCAATGATGGACTAAGAAAAAGAATGCTCACGTCATAACCAGCAGCAGCAAACAGAAGAAAACTTCATTTCAGTGCCGGATCGCATCGCATGACGGCCTTGAGACAAAGATTGTGAAGCCTATGCGGGACCGCCTTGCTACATATTATCCCAGAGTACATCTGGATGAAAGCCATCGGTACAGTACGATAATTTGCACATAGCAGGGTACAGTTCATGGGTTAGTTGACAGGGTTGTGATGTTTTATGAAGCATTTTAGCGCTTGAGCTTTTTCTTCTTTTTTGGCCTTCTCACATATGGAACCAGTGAGTAAATGCCGATGTATATAAATGGTATTATCACTGTACAGTACAGTCGAACCCCGCTACAACCAATGCCGCTTCAATGAAATTTCCGGTACAGCAAAAAATTCTCGGTTCCCCGTCAGCAGTCCATAGGAGTCAATGCATAAATATTCTTGCCACAACGAACACTTTCTTTGTGCCATTTCGCTTCAACGCAATTTGACGATGCAATTCCTTGCTCGAAAGCTCGATTTTCTGTGCAGTAAACACAATCCCCAACATTTTGGCACATTTCAGAAGATAAAATACGTCTACAAAGTCGAAATGGCATTTTGGCACCACCAGAAACGTCCGTTGCTGACTGCGCGGTTGACTACCGACGTCTGTCGAGATAGCGCGCACGACCGCCTCTCTCCCACCGACGCCCCTTACGGTCCTTCGCCCAATGAAAGATGGCCTGGGCGTTTCCTTTATGCCCGAGAAGCAAGCGATGACAGCCTTCGTACACTTCGTAGCCTTCGTACAATTTCTTTCGACGAGTACACTGGTGGGTGCAAGGAGTTTTGAAAAGCCAACCTCCCTTTTTTTTAGCTGCATGCAGCCACTTGCCATACAGCTACCATGTCTATAAATTATGTTTGTGTTCCATCATAAAAAAAATGATTTCTGAAGAAGTCGTGTATCAAGGACTGAAATTGTAGGAGCAAAGTACTGGGTCTTGCTAGATTATTCGAACATATGTGCACAAGATGTCGCAAAACAGAGACGTGGATGTCAAAGTTCAAGTTGTCACTTCACTATGGTTCAAATTTAAACGAAAGCTCTCTCGTTTCTTTGGGCATGCTAGAATTTTCAATGTTGCATACCCAGTGGACTAAGACGAGACCAAGCAGTTCAATAAACACAATATTGGTGCCACCCTCTACATCTGGGCAACACCAGAAGCTCGAACACAAGCTGTGGCAGCAGTGTGGAAGTGACAGCGCTGACTTTGTGTACAAACACCATGCAGAGGATTTTACTGGCATTGCACCAAGTTGTGGTCACTGCATTACATGTTTAACAAAACTGGTTATTTTTTTGTAAACATCACTGAAATGCATGCTTTCCACATTGCCCTATATAATGAACATCTTTGGAAAGCTTTTTGCTAGAGCTGTGCAAACAGCGAAATTCTGAGTGTGAAGCGAATTCTGATAGTAATGTTTGAGTGAGAATAGAGTCGAATATTTTTTGAATTCTGCTCGAATTTTTTTAATAATATCATGCAAAATTACAGAGAAATGAACCTGCTAAACATGGGTGAAAAAATTATTACACGGCTAGTTTGCCCTCACAACGTCATCCCTATAAAAAGAGAAGAGTCTAGACCTAAAGAGCGGTCCAACAAAGAAGTGCGCATATGTGCTAACTTCGTCGTAGCGCACAGGTGTTAGCTTCGCTGCAGTATGCACGTGTTAGCTTTGATGCAGTATGCAACTGTTAGCTTTGTCCCAGTACGAGATTCTTATCTGGTAAAGCTCACTATATGCTGGAATATCCCACTTATCACCGGACACCACATTTTGCTCAATAATTGGAAGCTTCTAATAGTTTGCACAGTAAAATTTTGATGGGAATCAAATCGAATAGCAAACTCTATTCAATTCGATTCCCATCTAAATACACAGTGTAAATAATTATCTGCAACCGTAACAATATATTTGAAAGTTTGAATATTTGCACATCCCTACTCTTTATGCGAAGAACAACCGTCTAGTGCCTATATACTATGAAAAAGCCCAAATTTCAATATGATTAAGTGCTGATATACAATGAAGTAAACTGCCAATTTTACAGATTTCATGATAAAGGTTTAAAAGTACATATTCTTCCTTCATGGTGGCTGGCAAGGCACCATTAAACAATTTGTGCTCCGACTTTGACTTTCTATTCTTCTGCACAGAAATGCGTTCAGCTTAAAGCATACCTGGATGGCCTAGAGTCATTGAGGTTGTGCCTCGGAGCTGGCTTTGATGTCTTCAAGGATGCTGCGTGCTGCACTCTCCATGGTGGCCTGCAGCTGTTGCCCAGTGGGGTCTATAGAAAGATAATATACAAGAAAACCAAATGCTCTCGCTCCTTCTTCACCACATACAGTGCACTATAAAGTTAACGCATATAATGTGTTACATATAACTAGGTAAAGTGAAAATGTCTCGGTGAAAAATTGCAGCTACAGGCTTACGAAAGACAAAGGAACACGAGGCATTTGTTGTCAGATGTGACTTAACCATAATGACATGCAACTGAGTAGAACTTCTGCAAAGTGCTAGTACAGTTCAATCCCTTTATAAGAGACACTGATATAAAAGGCAATTTGGTATATGAAACATCATTTACTCACATGACTGGCTGGCCCATTTCTCCCATTAGTTGGACCTCTCTCGTAAAAGATATTTTTAACTCTAAATGCAGTGCTGCTGACTGCTAACTGAATTTAATTTGTTGTCGAAACAAAAGGAAATCATAACCATAATCATGCGATAGCCTATCAAGGCTGCAGTATGTCAAAATAAATAAATAAAAGGAATTTGAGGCAGCTGTTGCAGAAAAAACGTGAACTGCATTCTGTTTGACAAAGTCCATCAAGCAAATCATCTAACGTTGAGGCAAAAACAGGCTCTAGCCTTCTATTGCAGTCAGTTTACCTGTAGCTTGCCCATATCGATATAAGGATTGATCCAAAAATGAAGACAGGGCAGCCTGCTAATAAGAGACCCCTCATATAAGGGACAGAAACAGCTCCTTGGTGTGCATCTCTTATAAAAGGGCTCAACTGCATAACATGTCAAGAGCAACATGTCCAGAGCTGGAAGAGCTCACTACAACTGTGATCGAAAAAAACTTCGAAAGCAAATCCATACAACAGGAGACTGTTGGTGCTACAATTCAACCTCGATATAACTAACTTGAATACAGTAAAATTCTTCATATAGCCAAGCATATGGATTTTTGTTACGTTGCGTCCTAACAACACGGTGTACATTTTGCCTCAATACAGCAAAACATGACTATCCACGCTTTCAATATAATGAAGTTTCGCTGCTGCCATGAAGTGTGACCGAGACGATAAATTGGAGCATGTTGGTGGCGATGGTCAAATGTGTTGCACATGGTTTTTGAGAATGCATTTTTTATGTTCCATGCTGCATGACAGTGCAGTTGCCGATGCACCCTTCACAGCTGAGGCTGGGGGGCAAAGTGGGGGCACGAGTGTGTGCCTTTTTGTTATCATACACACAGGTGGCCCAGCACATCGCATTGTGCGCTCATAAACAGGCTTAGTACACTGCATTTAGCACTGCCAGTGCCTTGCGTCAATGCCCGACTTGGCGTTTTTGCTATTCTCATGTGTCAAGTGACAAACTCATGTACCTCCGTAGCACATCTAAACGTAGTATATTCTCACTTATCCTTTCAAGTGATCACGATAATTTAGCTAATGGATGTCTCTGATGGGACCACCGTTTTGCTAGCTAACCTGTTTGGCGAGAGGAAAGGGCACTGCTGCTTGTTTCTGGATATCATATTGCTCACTTTCCACTATTCTGAACTTGAAAGAAGCTACTTCAGACTTTCTCAGGAATGCCAAGTGCACACTAACAGTGACAGGGATCACAACCAACATGTGCAAATGAAAATTCCTTCTGTGAGCGTACTGCGGCAAGAAGCTTTAAGCTGCCATTTTTTTAATGTTGCATGCGGGGTAGCCGCATGCAACTTTAAGAAAGCTGGCCAACTGCAGACCAACTGCTGGCCAACTGCCGACTCCATGAAATTATGTTGGTGTTCTGTGGTAAAGGCGACTTCCGATAATTCTATTGAACCAATGCACAGTGCTGAACGAAATTTACAGTGCTGTGTCTGGTCTTGACAGATTATTTCGAAATGTCAGTGCACGATGTTGCGAATGAGAAAACATGGCTATCACGAAGAGAGATGCCGCAATTCAGGTTGCTGCCTTGAGCTCACGCAATTTTATACAGAAGCTCTTCGTTAATGTGGTCCTACAGCTTTCTACGCTGCACATCCGTTAACAGTGGAGAGCAAGTGTTTTATTGAACACAATAGCATGGCTGCTGACCCCTCGATCTGGGCAATACTCAAGGTCTCGATGAGAAGCCATCACTGTACAATGGCACGATGGCTTTAATTATCACTTACTGCCACAGTGCGCTGGAGCTGTGTTTGCTTTTTGCTTTACATGTGATGTATACGTGCTGTGAAAAGGAATTCAATGATTTCGCCTTAGCAGCATCAAATCAAGGTCACTGGTTCAGCAAAATTGAACTTTTAAAAATGTTACTGAAGTTATTTTCCTGTACCATCCTGTTAATTAAACACTGTAGTGGCCCTTTAAAGTGTAGCAAAGTAATCCTTTGGTGCCTACACTTTGCATAAAATGCAGAATTTCAAGTTAATGAAGTGCTGGGGTCTCACTGGCTTCAATGTACTGAGGTTTACCCATATTTGCATAACGATTCTTTCCACAATGAACCATGTGCATGACAAGCATTAATTGTACGTCCGTCCACCAATTATAAGGCCCTTTGGTGAATTCAGCCAACAAGGAAAGTGGAGCAAGCATAACCAACCGGCAGCCATCATCTCGTCTGCCACGCAGTCGAGCTTCTCTGATGCGTCAGCTTCCATGATGCTGTCCAGGAGCTTGTAGCTCTCCTCGTTGTCCCCTGCGAAAACATCAACAATGGAGAGGTGAGAGAGCTTCCACATATCCTGCCTGCATAAGTAGCTCCACTGGCACCATAAAGAAAGGTTGCAGTGGGACTTATTCAGTACTATCTTTTGTTTTATTTAACATGTACTGTGGACACAAGGGCTATGCAGGGTCGGTACAGTACAATTATTAATGAGGCCCTCCAACGCTCTTTTTGCAACCATTTTTTATTTGTGGGTCGCGTATACAGATGCTGAGTATGGTTTTGGCACATGTTAAATATTCATAGAATATTTTAATTGTGCAATGAAATCACCACGTTGCTATTGACTGCATCAAACAGTAGTGGTGCTTGCTGGAACTAGTCGCAGCAAAAATGATGACGAATGCCCAAGGTGCAAAGGTGGTTCCAGCCAACTACTTTGACGATGATGGAAGGACTGACAACATACTGCTGGCCTAGCAATCTTTTGTCTTCGCCAAAGTAGTTGGCTGGAATCTTCTTAGCTAAGTGCAACCAATGAGCTCAAGCAAGCACAATCCTCAATACCCAAGGCTGTGATTGGACAAAGGTAAAATTTAAAGTGGTTGCGACGCTACATCAAAAACCAGAATAAAATTTTGTTTTTTTCTCTTGCATGGTTTTTCATTGGATGCCAGAACGTAAGAGAAGCTGACAATTTACAGCATAGCACGGTCACACTCGGTGTTAGTCGCTATGGCAACAGCATCACAGGTACAATGCAAAGAACAGGCAAACACACAACCACGTTCTGCGAACTTCCCCTGAGCAGGCGATTCCAGCCTTATGCTGCACATGGTGAGTGAAATATAGTCACCTGACCTCGCAAAACTCGAGCTGAGGGTCAGCATTTTTTGCTTGTATTTTTAATGTCGGCTTAATAACTTTTGCACTGTGTACTCATATTGCCACTGTTCTTGCAGCGTTTGTGTATCTGTCCTTCAGCCTACGCAATCTGAAAATAAGAAGGGGGGGGCTTGAAAAGCGTTAGAGGACCCCTTACCCCTTTAGCCACAAAGTTGCACAAAGCAATGGCAATACAACTTCTACACTTCTACAAAGGCAAGCAATTATAGTGATTAATGACATGTTGAAAAAGAAAAGTACCTAAATAAGGCAGATATAGTACTATATTAGGGCACAGAAAGTAAAGTAATGCTGATAGAACTTCTATAAAAGCAAGTCATTCCACTCATTGATGGTGCTTGGAAAGAATGAGTACTTAAGTTGGTTTGGGCAAATAAGGGGTCAAAATAAGCACTTTGGTGATGTTGGCAAGTGGGTCTCATCAATAATGTACTTATATACATTGTGGGACCAATTTGTTGTCCAGTAGTTGAGAAAGAAGTTCAAGGCATACTTTTTCTCACCTTGAGCTTCTCAAGCAAGCACAATCCTCAATACACAAGGCTGTGATTGGACAAAGGTAAAATTAGAAGTGGTCGTGACGCTACGTCAGAAACCAGAATAAAATTTTGAATTATAATTCATTCCTTTGAATTCTTATTCAGGTGTCAGAATATTATTACGCCTCATTACTTCACTCATTGATGTGTCCAACTGAAAATGTTTTCGCCACATATCCTTAAAAGCAAATCAGCAATGTCTTAACAGTTCAAAGGAAGCCAACCTGGTAATGCCAAGGGTTGATGGCTGAACTTGATGCCATGTAATAGCTCAGGTGGTATCTGCCTTGACTGCAAGACAACTACAGCCCTCACGGTACAAGTTACCTCCTTCCTACTACATTTAACAACCACTGCAGCTAATAAGAGAACTACAAGGTTTTTGATGATGACCGAAGGTACTACAGTAGAAATGCAGACAAAAGAAAAAAGAAACATCGATGTCAGTATGAATGTATCAAACTTTACGAAATTAAAATGCTTCTATGACAAGGACATAAAAAAAAGACTAATAGACCTAACTTACAGGAAACGTCGTCCTGATACAAAAAAGAATATGGAGCATGATCCCATCGGCCAATGGCCTTTGTTCAGGTGAAAATATAACACTTGATTTAGTTGTGCAGGACACAGCGCATGCCATACAATGATTACCTCATCACCACAGGAACAAAATTAGCAGTTCAGTTCACTGATTTCCCTGACCATGTGTGGACAGTATCTGTATGATATCGCAGCGTTTTTATAAAAACCGTTTATATATATCATAGATACTTGCATTCATAAACAAACCAGTGTCTTAGGTTGATGTCCTGACTGGTCAGTTATGTGTCTCCCTAACCTAGGGTGTGCCCTTTGGCTATGAGACATCACTCTGGTCCCTACGGCCTCCTGTGGAACCATAACATCCTCACAAGCACTTTAAGCTGAAATATATGGGACACTAACTACAGATCATCGAGCGAACGTAGCAACAAGATGCAGAAAAACAAGCAAACATTAGTAGATAGACCATACAGCTGCGATGCGGAATGGGTTCAATTCACTCAGAAGCTATGCAAGGACTGCAAGAAAGACTGTAATTAGAGTCTACAGATAAGCTTTTATGGCTTTTCCTAAAATGGGCTTTTAAGTTGCGAGAAGCAGTTAAAGGGGTCGTGAAACGTTTTCTGAACATTTTGTACTAAGTGCGTATTCGGGATCCTGACCCTCCAATCAACAATATGCATTGTTCCGTTGCACCGTGTGCGTTTATTTAGAGCGATAAAAAACGCGGTTTTGGTTTCACTGCGCGCGTTCCCCTCAACTCTGCAGATGACGTCATCTTAGTAGCTGTCATACCTCCGAGATTGGCGCGCCCTCGGAGGCCATGGGAAAACAAACCGCGCTGCCGCTTTTCTTCCGAATGGTGGCACCGCACGGTTCCAACTATTTTCTTCCTTTCTAGCTTTCAAGTAAATCGATTCCTTTAGAGCAAACGCGAGTTCACTGTGCCTTTGAACTTAAAAATATCTTAACTCAACGTCACCAAATAGTACCACGCCGGCCGGTAGTGTTGCATAGTCGTTTTGGGAGCGCAAGAAAGCTGAGATTTAAAATGGGCGTTGTTAAACGTGCACTGAATATTTCACCGAAATAAGCTGGATATAACGACGTATTTAATTTCTACGTGAGGCCCATAGAACAGCGTATGTTTTTGTACCTCAACATAATGAAGCAAGTTTCTCCATGATTTTAATGTAACAGTTTTGCCACTGCCGCAGACGAAGCCAGGGTTGATAAACAAGTTCCCGCTGGCGCCAGTGGTAAAACGAGAGAATCACGCATTTCTTGCAAATGCATGTTTCAAACTGTACAGCACATGTCAATGCGAAGCGGTCGGATGCGTGCCGCCTCCCGCAAGCATCCCGCTGCTTCTCGGGGGAAGACAGAGAGCGGGGGAACAAGGAGCTTGCTTGCGAACCCCCAAATGCTTGAGCGGAGCAACATAGTGAGCATGACTGCAAACATCCTACATGTCGCGCATCGTATTGCACACCTTCCGCACTCTGCAAGTAGCGTGGTTCTATAATTACGAGTCAGCCGCATCCAAGTTGGTGCTGTTATTGCCGAATATCAAGTTACATGCATGTGTTAAGCGCCAGCAGGATCATATCTTGCGAGAGATTGTGATTGTACAGATGTTGCCGCAGAGCCTTGTATCTTGCAAGTGATCACGATTGGTGAAAGAAAAGATGTCAATGCTTACTTCTACATACCACATGGCTATCATTTCGTGATTCGTAACGCGGATGAAGCTTGTTTTAGACTTTCTCAGATAAGGCAACGAAAGTTAATGGGTGCTTTTACTGTGAATAGAGTCTGTTCCCTGACTGCGATGCTGCACGAAGGTCTAAGTAGCAGAACCCCGTTTTTTTCTTTAGGTACTCGCAGTAACCCGCCGCATGACTAAAACTCTGTAAATTTGTGCAGGCTTGCTGTGCTAAAAGCGAGATTTACAATAGCTGTTAAACCAACGCACAGTGGCAGCCAAAATTCGCAACGCCGTAGCAGTTCTTAGAAAATTCTTCGCACACAGGCGTGCAATGTTGCAACAGAAAACGTGAACACTACAAGCTGAGCAGCTGTAATTCGGTTTGTAGACCCGAGTTCATGCGACTTCTGACCAAAGTTTTACTGTTTGCTTTTGCAGCATGCCCATGGTATCAGATGTGGTGCATTCATTGGACTTGACAGCTAGCGCTTAGCTGAGCATGACATCGGCATTTCACTTTCAATCAACAAAGCTCCCGAGGTACTAATAAGCAGTGCTGGCAGAATGGGCGCAATAGCCTTCCTTAGCACACATTACCACAGTGCATAGCACCTGCGTTCCTTTAATCTTTAGGCGTGACGCATGGCTGCTGTGACGCAGACTCCCACGGCGCATTATCAATGTGTGATTGCTGGATCTCGGCTTCAACATGAACCCTTCTGTAAACGTCACAGAACTTTTTGCATCCGGCTGTATTATTCGAACACTCTTGTGCCAATTCCATGTAAGAAAAGATCCTTCGGCGACCATAGTTTGCCTAATAGTGGCAATTTCAGTTTAACAAAGCTTTGATATAATGAAACAAATTGCCAATTTTATGTAATTAATTATATCAAGGTTTAACTTAATCTTTTTATTCTGCCCTGTCAAAACCTACCTGCAGCGGCAGTGAATCAGCCTCACGAGACTTCTCTGCAAAAGATCAAGTTGCCTAGCTGTACTTCGACCAGAGCACACACATGTTGATGGCTATTTGCCAAGCTCAATCTCCCAGAGCAACTATTGCACGAGAAATACGGTAGCCATAGCAAGTGCAGTGAAGCTACCCAGCTACACAAACCAAACTTCTTCTGTGACATGTCAGTATGTACATCTCCTCTCCAACTCTGGCTGGCTTCCCTGTGGTTTTAACAGTTGCTCACTGTGGAACTGCTGGCACAATGTGGAAGACATCCCACAGGATTGCTTTAAGATGGATGCGAGAACATTGTTCCAATGACATCATGGCCTTGGGAGACCGCTGTCCTGTAAGACTGGCACACCAATTTCATGCACTTTCGTACAATCCTTGGCCTGCCGAGCTGCTACTGTTTCACTGTGTTGCATCTCTGGGTGAATAAACGTGCTACCAGAGACAGCCTGGCTATGCAACCTTCAGTGTACCACATTGGAGAGGTGACGAATGTTAATTGCAGTTGTGTCACTTGCACAAAGATCTTGTAGGCTTTGAAAATGTGGGAATGTTGGCATCCCATGATGCATATCTGTCGCACGGTGCTCACGTTTCTTCAAAGCTACTCTAAGATGGCTTTCCCATGGGGCACGAGCTGTGACGCTGTCATCATGCGCATCGCTGCGCTGGGGATGGTGCAGGTGTTCCCACAGTAACGCTACCTGGCGGTGAGGATTCGATTCTTGCTCTCATTGGCTTGGGACGTCGTCACGTGGTGGCGACGGGCGTTGTTGGGATGATCCCGTGGATGCCTTTCCCGTTCTCTGATTGCGCCTCTGTTCGCGAGGCATATCTCGCGAGCAACATAGGCTTAGTTTTCTGGCATGGCGAACACTACTTGCTTGGTATCCTGCTGCGGTGAGTCGAACATCACTGATTCCACATGGTGTGTTACATCAGCATGCCTGTTTGTATAATTCCGCTAGCGTGCTTACTGTATGTAGGAGGTGCAAATACCGTAGAACCTCGTTATAACGAACCCAGATATAACGAAGCGATCGCAATTCCCCTTGAATTCCCATAAGATGACATGATATTGGCTATAACAAACTAATGGTTATAATGAAGTAATTACGGCTCCCCTTTCAACTTCATTATAATGAGATTTTACTGTACCCTGTAAATGCCCCTTTCGTTGGTTTGCACTGCGGTGTACTGTGTCCTTTATTTCTCGAGTACGGGAGACCTCACTGCCAACCCACAGCTTATGTCTCAGGAATGAAAGAACGAGAGGCTGACCACTAATTGATGCTGGCCAAAGAACCCAGCCATGGCTTCACGTGCCACAGTCAAGCGTCGCCTTTATTTTCCCTTTGCACGGGCACATATTATTTAGTGACACATGCTGACCAAAGAAAGGTGCTACAGGAACACCCCTCCCCCTTCCTCATGTAGACATGAAGTCAAAATCAGACGGAGGCCCGTTTGTGGCACTCTAGCACAAGGTCAGGAGGGGTTGCAAGTCTTTCTATTGTGGTCTCAATTTAAGCCGGCTTAAGTCGGTTGGAAGGTGACTGTCTCTTTGCGGCCGTTCTGTAGAAGGGTAGCAGTTATCAGGGTGCGATGAAGGACTTGTAATGGTCAGACGCTGGCTGGGATTGGCAATGGTTGGACTGCGTTGTGAAGCATGAAAACGTGTTGAAGTGGTCGTGACAGAGTCCGATCGCCGAATAGTGCGCACCTGCGCAAAGTGAACATAATATGATGCTTGGCTGTGGCATGTGAAGCCACGACTGGGGTTTTATAGGCCAGCTCCAATTAGTGCTAAGCTGTCTCATTCTTTCATTCCTGAGGCATAAGCCTACATGTGGTGACCCGTACATGATACATGCTGACCAAAGGAGGGTGCTACAATCTCAATGACTATTGCCTGATTGGTGAGCAATGTGCAAGCCCAATTCTAAAGAGTGTACCTACTGAGCACCTGTAACGGGAAACTCACCAAGCCAAACTATTCAGACAAAAAGACGTGTCACAAACCTTCGCACCTGCATATTCAATCAGATGAAGCTTACCACACAAGCCAAGTAACGCAGTAGCTGTAGCATTCTACCGTTAAACATGACCTGCAGGTTGGATCGGTGGCCAAGCCAAAACACCAGCACTGAGAAAATCGCACTTGCTTACATAGCGTTGAGTGCACACTGAGTAATCTAGGTGGTCAAAAGTAATCCAGAGCCACATTTCTTAACACTGACAGAAAGGACTAGGCGTTCCTGCAAGTGTACCAAATTTACTCTCACAAATACACACCATGGACTCGTCTTTGGTCATTGAGGGCTGTCGGAGTCCATGTAGGACTAATCAGTCAAGCATGCAGCTCTCTGCCTGCCAAAGTACAGTGGCACGAAGGAGGTACTGGCATGCAGGGTAATCTCTTGGAAAGTAGTCATTTACTTGTCGTCACAAGTAGTGCATTACTAGCGCATATGTATGTTTGCGCTCTCCTTTGCCATCGTTGCGTGATCCTTCTTTTGTTGCATTCACTCCAAAATCAGACCCATAGGCATTGGCAGAAGGTGCAAAACGGGCATTGGTCCCCCTAAGCCATAGCAGCACTTACAGGGCTTCCCATCCTCAAAGCACCTCCCTCCTCCTATAATTCCTTACCTCCCATCTTTTTGAACACTGCGATGTGCAACCAATCATAATTTCAACCCCTCCCCACCCACCCTTCCCCCCTCGTTAATGTAATAGATTCGCACACCCCAATGACAAAATCCTGCAGATGCTCATGGTCAGACTCCCTCATAACAAAGTCCACATGGCATGAAAGCAGCTCCAATATACGAAAATTTGTTGAAGATGCCTATTCTTAACTTTGTTTCAAAATGCAGGTGCTCATTTACTTTGTTATGGCCGCTCATTGTTATATCCATGTTCGCTATGTTGAAACTTGACTGCGATGGATGCTCCTTTGCCCACATGCACTGTACGGTAGTGTAAAACACTGATAAAAATATAACCATAAATTGAGGTATTATAAGCACCAAAAGTGCAGTGCCATGCGCATAAAAAAAATGGCATGAAGTTAAACTAAGGGGCGAGTGGAGAGGCTGATTTAGAGTGGTGGTTTATTGTTTCAATATTGCTGTCACCACTTCAGCAAGGGAGCACGTGCCCTGGTGGAGCGCACCGAATCATCACCCGACACACTATGGAACACTACCACGCTGTGACACATGAAAATGTCACTCACATTTTATGCGTGCCACCTCCTTGGAACCTGGAAGAGGAAACAAAATGAGAAGGAGGAGTGAGAGTGTTGAATGCTTTTCAGCAAGGGACAACTGCCCAGTGACATTGGGATGGAATGAAAGCCTCATTTATGTGAACTAAGAAGTGATGCTGCTACTACCATAAAATCCTGAGCAACCGCCCCTCCTTGGGTGAGAGATAATTTCACACATTTAGACAGGGGGCCTTGCTCGGTTGGGGAAAAAAAAAATCAAAATGGCAGCAGAACTACCGGAGCGAAAAAAGAGTGCAGAGCAGTTCTTTTGATTAATATCCGCGGAATAAGTGCATTTACTGCCTTTGTTCGACGTCATTGCTCTCGAAGCCATCAAACAACTCATTGGAGTCAGATGCACAAGTTGAAGGTCCATGACTATGAGCAGCACTGAAAATTAAATTCACGGCTAGCAATTGATGCAGCCCACGTCCATCCATCCGATTAGAGCAACCTAGAACAGGTATTCTAGCTCATTCTATTCCGATGCAGATTGTGATGCAGACTACGCAGCTGTGTTGCAGTCATTATGAGGCCTGGCAAAAGTGCAGCTAAACAACAAATTACTTGCCTTACTTAACTGCATCGTTTCTTATCATTTATAGTGCAGCTTCTTGAAAGCTTGAAAAGAAGAACTCGCCAATTGAGCTGGCAGTGACGTGTGCTGCGGCAAATGGTTAAAAAAAGGGGGAGGGGGCGTTTGCTTGGTCATTGGCGCCAATTGCAAATCTCTCAAGAAAGGGAAAGGGGGGTGCTTGCACGGGTAGGGGCGCTTGCTCGGGATTTTACAGTATTGTGGGCTCACTGGAGGCCCGTACATAGGAGCGGTGATTACATAGTGCACAAGTTAGCATATAGTGTGTCAAGTTCCTTTTCTTGTTTGACCTTGTTTGTCTGCAATAATACAACTGTGTGGTTCCTATGAACGAATCAAGTGCACAGTGAATGAAGGTAACACCCTGGTGACATGAGACATTTTAATGCCATTCGAATGCAGTGACATTCGCATATAATGACATTATCCACCTGCTATATGGTGATATTCAATGTCATTCGAACAGAATGACTTTTGAAATAGAATGAGTTCATACACTGCGGTGAATTAGTTTGGTCTCGGCGACTACTACCGCCAGAAGGTTGGAATGGGAAAGAAAGAAGACGAAGAAGTTGGTAGGGTAGCCATTGACATGTTCCATAGGGTGCTGGGGGCTTCGGACCCCGTGTGCTGGGCAGTCACCCTGTGCAGACGCGGCTGGTCTGTAAGGACGACGCGATGGTCCTGTCATTCGCCGGCACCCTGAGAGATGCTGTGGCCATGAGCGCTGAAGACGCAGCCCGCCTTCAAGTCAACAAAGACCATGTCCTCATGCTGCCCGGCGCCTGTGTTCACCAAGACTGCATGAGGAAAAGCCCTGCGACTATGAAGGCATTGCATGTCGCGTCGAGGCCGAGCACCACCAGCAGAGCTGCCTGTGTCTTTCGGAAGACCACATCTTCGCGCTGTCCGGCACCTGTGTTCGCCGCAATGACATAAGCCACTGGTCGATGACATCAGAAGCGTTGTGTTGTGCTTAGGTGCAGTGCAGTGTGGAGTCCATCAAGAGCCCCATATTATTCTGCTTGTGCTAAGGGACTGTCCTCGTTCGTGAACCATGCAGTGTTAAGTTTGTGTTTTGTGACCTGTGTTTCGCTGTGTCTACTTGTGCCTCGTTTGTCATAGGCCATTATAAAGTGAGTTTTCCATGTCTACCATCTCTCCGCTTCTTGTCTGGGTGCCATACCTCCTCACAGCACCTCATTCGCATTCACACTCAAACCTAATGCAGACTATCTGCCCCAGAGACAAAGTAAAGATGAGTGGCATTGAGTACTCTTAATTTGTGGAGCATTTATGTGAATACCCTCAACATCGTTATGATGTAATGAGATATGAAATAATAGATATAACGAAGTAAATAAAACTCCCCTGAAATCTCCATAGACATACATGCACCTGAAACCTTGTTTTAACCAAGTAATATTGACCTTTTAGTGGACACAACAAGCTAAATTCATCTCTGAAACTGAAACTCGATGTGCGTTCACGCCAATAAAATTGCTTCTCGTGGTGTTTGGTAGCCATTTGGAACGGCGATTCACACATCCTGCAGCCCGATAAAACTGCTGTACACTGCCGCACATAGCCACATGCAAGCAGCGGCGCACAAGAAGATGTGTACTGCTGCTTTCCTGCATCCCATCGCAGTTCTCGCTTGCCACCCCGCTTTTCTTTTTCTCTTCTTTCCCACAGCAGCTAGATGTCAAAGCATCGCCTCTGATATTATCATGGTGATACAAAAGGTCATGCTAACTCTGGAGTCAAGATGGCCGGCAGTAGAGATATGAGGGAAAAAGCTTGCGTGTGGTGTTGAGAAATGATCAGTCCAAGGACACAGTCAGAGTGCATTGGTGACATAGTGACTTCGGTAACATAGCAACTTCGGCATGCTGGCCGTGTCTTGCATGCAGGACAGTGACAGCGTAAGCCGGAGGAGCTATCTTCTTAGAGGCCACTTTAAACGCTTGAGGAAACTAGTGCAAGTAGAAGTGGTAGGTATCCCCTGTGCCATAACATCATTTTGCCAAGTAGGGAAGTACCCACTACGCCATAATTACCAGTGCCTCCGTAAAGGGTTCAGAGCTACAAAGCATGCAGCCCTGTGTTCTTTCAAATGATGCCTCGACCTCGTTATACAATCCATTTTCGCGTCGTGTAGTGGCGTATTACTATTTTTCCACGTAACATTACGTTTGTTAATGCGATTCCTCGGCAGACGTTATACCTGTTTAGGTTTTAGTGACGATTTTTCAACCACAGGCGTAGCTCAGTGGTAGAATGCTCGACTGCCACGCAGAGAGTGTGGGTTCGAATCCAGGCAGAGGACTAGTTGGAATACTCCTCGGTCCTGGTTATTTCTTCTAAAATTTGCAGCGATAGTGGTTACGGACACTGGCAGCGGCGGCGGCGGCGGACAACTACGGCGCAAAAACGACCATTGTTGTGATCTCATAACAGCTTACGCTGTAATATAATAGGTGGACAGTAAGAGCGACGGAATGTATACCAAGAGAGGGAAAACGCAACAGAGGCAGGCAG
The DNA here is from genome assembly GCA_013339685.2 of Hyalomma asiaticum. Lineage (NCBI taxonomy): Eukaryota > Metazoa > Arthropoda > Arachnida > Ixodida > Ixodidae > Hyalomma > Hyalomma asiaticum. Next base: position 39,002,733 of record CM023482.1, on the reverse strand, counting down.
AAGGTTAGATGGAGCGATGAGATTAAAAAGTTTGCGGGCATAAAGTGGAACCAACTCGCTCAGGATAGGGTGGATTGGAAATCGTTGGGAGAGGCCTTCGTCCTGCAGTGGACCTAAACAGGCTGATGATGATGATGTATGTTGTTACTTCTGCATGTTTTACAATATCCATCGTTTTGACCAGTGAACAGCATAGCAGATTGTCACAAATGCTTTTTACTGTCGACCCCAGTGGCATCTGCCTGCCCGCATTGCTATTTGGCCTTTGGATGAAACAGTGAACGCTGTTTGCTTGAATGCGCTGGTCACACTGCGTCTTGATCTAGTGTCTATTTGAGGATTATGCTGATGCTTCTGGTTGACATGCTTGACTTGCAATTTCAAGTATATACAGCAATTGAACACATCAGTGAGTGTCTCCATCATACGCTGCACTAACGACCATGAATTGAAGTTTCCTGTGCGCCCTTGTTCATAGAAAAAAAAAAAAAACGTATTTATTTTAAACTAGATAGGATGACTCTTCAGCCACTGCACACTTACATTCAGCAACTACCTTCTAGCTCGACATTCATACTCGTATATTTTTTTTAACAGCCAAAAATAAAGCTTGTTGTTGTTTTGTGGGGTTTGACATCCCAAAACCAGCACTGATTATGAGAGACACCGTAGTGGAGTGCTCCGGAAATTTTGACCACCTGGGGTTCTTAAACGTGCACTGACATCGCACAGCACACGGGTCTCAACATTTCGCCTCCATCGAAATGCAGCCGCCGCAGCCAGGATTCGATCCCGTGACCCTCGGATCAGCAGCTGAGTGCCATGGCCACTAGACCACCGTGGTGGGGCCCAAAAATAAAGCCACTAGCTCATCAGCCCTTGTCAATACATTCACAACTACTAGCAGAAAAAGAAAAAGGAAAGATATCAACAATGAGGTGGCAACAATGCACATGGTAACTGGCCCTCTCTGTTTTTACTGGTATGTTGGGCTGAGCCACACTGCCTGCATCTGATACAGTAGAAGCTCATTAATTCGGAAAAATCGGATAATTCGGACTTGCTCTCTGCTCCCAGCAATAATATACATTATGCAATGGCGCGAAGCGATCGGTAATTCGGCAAAACTCAGCTGCATTTCGGTTAATTCGGACGATCGTCAACATGCACCGAACTGAAATCGCTGCAAATGTGCAGTGTGAGAAAGCGAGAATGGCATGAGCGTCCAACCGAAACAATGCAGTCCAGCGCGAATCACTATTGTCATTAGCGTCAACCATGCGAAAACGACAGATAGGCTAGCATGCTTCATGAACTTTGCATTTACCATCACCTGTGACACAGGGTTGATCATGCACTTTCAGAAATTCATGGTCGCCATACATGATCGTGTTGTCAGAGACGAAGAGCTTAGCCATGAGGACTGCACCAAACTAGTTTCACTGTCACTCTGTGCTTGTGAACTGCCTGGATGCGACCGACCTGTCATGACGTTAACAGCTGCCGATAGGGGCTGCCATTTGTTCTACAGCAGCCACAGCAAACAGCACTTTGGTGCTTGTCGGATGCCTTCAGAACTACGGCAAGCGGTAGATTTGACTCTGCATGCATAAACCACATGTATGCTTCAGAGCTGCATGAAAGCTATCCAATCCCGCCACGAGCAGCCACGTTTTAGACAGGGTTCGTCGGCATGCGGTGTTCGGAAGCTTTACTTTACCTGTGGGCTCAAGCCGCGTGTGTGCCTTGAGGAATACGTGGACATTAACATGTATATAACTGAGTCGCCAGCGACCACGCTCAATTATGCCACTGTGTACTCTACACCACAGATTCAGTGCTCGGTACTTTCATTTCGACTCTGCGCAGAGGCTGCACGCATTTTCGGAGCTCTGCAAGCACTACCTTAATGATGGCATCGCTAGCGACCATGGTTTTGTCCGCAGCAGTATTTTCATTTGCACCCAACGTGATGTCACGAATATTCAAACGTGGAGGAGGCTGTTGATAAAGAGCGACTCTGCGCCGCAGGCCGCATGCTGGCATCGCACTCAACGGCTATGTAAAATCGCAATGAATGAACAATATGTTGCCGAACCGGCAAAAGGTTTGTGCCATGTGCAAACAGTGGTAGTAGCAGCAGCAGCAGAGCAAGGGAGGGGGGTGATCGGCATTTTTCGGTTGAATTAAATGACGGGGGTCTTTCGCCACGATTGCTACGAGACGGAAGTCGGAAATGACGAGAATGGTGTCTTTTACACAGCTCTTATGTAAAATAAGAAGAGGATTTGCCTACCCATTCATAGCATTGTACAGTAAAACCTCATTATAATGAAGTTGAAGAGGGAGCCGTAATTACTTCGTTATAACCATTAGCTTGTTATAGCCAATATCCATTTCATCTAAGGGAATTCCAAGGGGAATTGTGATTGATTCGTTATATCCAATAGTTTGTTATTTCTGGGTTTATTATAATAAGGTTCTACTGTAATATTCATTTGTTTTTGTTTTCTTGATAAGTCAGACATTTTTTTCAGTCCTGTGAAATCTGCATTAGCAAGCTTTTACTGTAATTCATACTTCTCATAATTCAAACAAAATTCTGGGGTCCCCTCAAGTTTGAACCAACAAGAGTCTACTGTCACTGTTTCTGAACGTGCGCAAAATGTGTATCACGTATGGCTCACATCATCTGAAGCATCATGCTACGCATGTCGCTGAGCAAGTGTATCTCCAGCACCCACTATTAAGGAATTTTTGTTACTTTCTTACTCGTTGAATGCCATCTTAATGGCCAAATTCCACACTCTTGTCAAATAAACCCACATGGCACTGTCTCCCCTATCAGCTGGGCCTCTTCTGTGACGGACACGCCACTGTTGCCTAGAAAGTACAAGCTATCCTAAATTATAGAGTGCAATCTGGCTTCTGACAGATACAGTATAAATGCATGCACGGGCTGCATCCAGTTTTTCCGAAATAAATAAACGAAAAAAAAAAAAATCTGCGTATGGGACACACCCCCATTTCCTCCAACCACACGTGTTCAAAATGCGCGCACCTTTGCAAGCTTCCAGGCACCATCGACAGATGGTGAACTCGTGCTATTCATACTGACATTAGCACCACCAACCCTATCCTATCAATCTTATCCTCACAGGGCGTGCCCGCGACGCACTGCTGCCGCGGCCTTTCTTTTTTTTTTTCCCCCTCCCTCTGCTACTTGTTCATTCGTTCCGTGCTTTTTCCTCCTTCATGGCGACTCATTGTGCTCTTCTCAGGCAGCGCACTTCCGTTGTGAAGCCTGCTCGCTACCTCAGTTGTCCGTGGATTTCCCGGCAGCCACATTATAACCGGTCTTTTACCACACTTAGCTGCACAATAAGCGGTATGCATATACATGCAAGCTCTATGGGAGGATAAACGGGAGTCAGAAAAAACCGCATTATAGCCGGTCCTGCAGTACAAGCAGCTACGTTATAAGTAGTCTCAGCTGGTCTTTTGGTCTTGGACAGCTTCTGCGGTGACTTGATGGATAAGGTCAAGGAACAGATGTGCCGTGTCGGCACAGACATGGCTGTTATTCCGGGCGGCCTCACAGGCCTGCTGCAACCGCTGGATGCCAGCGTGAATCGGCCTTTTAAGGCTGAATTCCGCAGGCAATACACTGAATGGATGGCAACCGGCGGCCACTAGCAGACGCCGGCCAGACGGCTCAAGAGGGCACCCTTCCGATTGTGCTTGGATGGATTTTGTCCGCGTGGAACTCGGTATCGACAAACATTGTATACCGAAGTTTCAAAGTCACCAGTATCTCCAACAACTTGGACGGCACCGAAGATGACTTTTTGTGGTCTGATGAACGTGCGTCACAACAGAGCATCAGCTTGGAGTCTGAGGAATTGGTGAGTGACGACGACTGAGCGTTATGGTGACTCTGCCATGGATACTGCAATAAACGCTGTTCGTTTGCGAATTGGTACACGGTTTTTACTCAAAAAAAAAAATAATTACACATCGCGTCTATGGGCCGCACCCTGCGGATCTTACATGCCTTTACACAGCATCTTAGTTCTAAATGCAGCACTGTTGGCTGCTAACTGCAGTTAGTTTGCTGTCGAAAAAAAAAAAATGAGAATTGGTAATCAAATAATGTGAGAACACTGTCGTTGAAACATTAACTGCATTCCAAATGACACAGTCCACCAACATTAAGGCAAATGGTGCCCTGTTTTGCAGTGTAGCCTTCTCAAATCACCAGTGAAGAGTGCGCTGTCAGGGGTAATAAAAAACTTCCCCGAACGACTGTGGCAGCACAAAAGTGACATGCGAAATTCTGAAAGGCAGAAGAACGCTCTCGCAGAACACAGCGAGGTGCATGATCACTGCATCTCATTCAACAGGTCTCACTGACGTGGAGACCAATCACCGCAAGCAGCTCTTTGTTGAATCCTGGCACATCCAGGCAACACCTGGATGTTGCTCTCCAGCACTCTCCAGCTCTCCAGCCCCTATATAATGTTGCTCTCCAGCACTGACCCATCATCCGTGAAGAAGGGGCCAAGCAGGCCTTGAAATGTCGGAATTTTTACGTTTGTGGTTAGCGTCACCTTATCTCAACTATCAAATTTCAGTCGTGCACCACCACAGAGAATCAATGACCGACAATTTAATAGCGTTGCACACTTCCAATCAGTGCAGGCACTGTAGGTACAATCACTGTGGCTATCTCTAGATTACTTCTGACTACCTGAGCTTCCATAACGTGCATGGAAATGAGTGTTTTTGAACACAGCGAGCATTTTCACACAGCTGATGCACATAGGAACACTGTGATCAGGCAGACTGGTTTGGATTTGTAACTGCAGATAAGGTGGGAGGGGCGGGGCGCAAGATAAAGAAAGTACACAAGACAGGAACCAAGTCTGCAAACAACCTCATGCTGAACATGACACACGTCATAGTGGAGGGCTCAGGAAATTTCAACCACCCGGGGTTCTTTAATGGGCACTGGCATTGCACAGTACACTGAAAAATCTGTTGTGCAGACGCAGGCAGGCCACAACACAGACGTTCTTGCATACAGCTTGCAATACGGTGCACAGAGTGACATGAAACAATGCAACACCTCGTGGGCTCGCACATTAGAGCTTCACTGGAAGTGCACAGCACAGTGCAGACTTCAGGAGAGGAGGAAGAAAAAAAGACGGGCAGGGACTGTGAGGTGTCCATGACACGTTCCTCCGCTCACTATGGCAGTACGTAGGAAAGGAACTTTGCTTGTGGGAGGGTAGGCAGGGCAAGTGGCAAGAACGTTGTTATAGACCCTTTTCATAAACTGTAAAGTTAGCTTCCCTGCAATGCAACTTGCCCTACTAATGGCGACAGCTGCCTTTATTTAAATGCTGTGAAAATACAAGTTGCACCTGCTGCGACCCGTTTTTTGGGGATGTTTGTATCAGAAGGGCTGCGTCGACATTTTACATGCCCTATCGCAAGCAAATTGCGCTTGCACACGTTGTTTGCCGGATTGCCAATGCTGCCATTAGTAGGGCAAGCTGCATTGCAGGAAAGCTAGCTTGCAGTTTATGAAAAGGGTCTATTAACAAGGAAACTTGCATCCTGGAGTCGTGGTCTTGTGTCACCTCAAATATTTTTTACCTCTGCTAATAATAAACGAGTACGAAAGGTTTTGTGGTAGAACACTCCTCTATTGGGCATGTAACAACTTCCAGTGATAACCAAAATTTGATACGCAGCCTTATAGCAAAATTTTTATCAATGGCAGACTGACTTTGCAATGATGCTTTACACTCCACTCTGTGCCACTTGTGTTATGAGCCAATCATTATGAGCCAATCACAGCCACCTGACCCCACTGATCACATGGGAGAGTCACAGGGAAAGCATGAAAATTCTGAAAAGGCACAGCTACAAATCATCACTGCGGTGCAAAAGGGAAACCAGACGCCAGAGTGAAGAATTACGCTAAAGCATGTTCCTGCTTTCAAGACACAGATGGGCTGTTTTCAAGGTGACAGACAAATCATTTCTGAAACAAACTTGCAATGGAGCATACACAACGGTGTCTGCAAACTAAGTGACAATCATGTGATCCACAGATATCACTGTAGAAAAGCTTAACAACAATGCTCTCACATAATGCAGACCGTTTCTCAACTTCAAGTTGATTGGCTGTCAAACGTTAAAATATGGTCCCTCCAGATTCACGTACCTAAATGCTTCACGCATAGGTGCGATATCTCCACATCTTCCAAAGAGCTTACTAGCAGAGCCTGCCACATGCATGTGTCCTCCCTCTTTGTGCCTGTGCCTCTGTGTTATGTCATCAAGAAAACGCCGACTCATCAAGCAGCATGTTCTCGTGCTGTTCTTCCACGTAAACACCTATACCACTACTACTTTAGCGGCATAATGAAACTTACCACAATGATGCCCTGCATGCATACGTGGCTGGTACAAAGTTGAGGGCAATACAAATTTACAAAGCTCCCAGCTCAAAGTGCTCCTTACACGATGGGCCACATTCTGGGTGATCCAAATGCTCACGCACACCTTGTAAGGACGATAAATGACCCACAGCCACTGGCAGCAGATATGAAAGTGGTGACACTCTTTTTAGTGCCAGCGCACCCTATTTCACTGCTAACTAGCTCACAGAAATGGCGAAATGCACACAGCTCCATGGAGACTTGCAGGCTAAGGACCATTAGGTGCCACTTCAATGGCAGATTTGATCTGCTTCAAGGGAAGTGCAGCACCTAACTAAGGTAATATGGTTAAAGTGAGCTTGTGTTGTGACGTGTGCAGCGTTCCTTCCACTAATACTGAAGGTCTGTGACAAAGCAAGCGCAAGCACAAGGGCGAGGACCACCTCCTCTATTTTGTGGACACTGCACTAGCTTTTCACAAGTCAGAACGCAGCTTGCCTGCATGTCCTACTTTGGAGTGAATCTGGCGGGTGTTGAGGATGACCAAGATGGCCGTTTGCTTGCTGCGCATCTAGTGCTTGAGGCTGCATAACTGAAAGTTTTGAATGCGCGTTGGATACGGGTGGCCAGCTTAATTCATGACTTTCACGTTGATTTGCACTTGCAGCCACATATGCAGCCCACAAGCACTTGAACATTCACTTGGACAGCACGTGAAAATTAGCATTTTCTTTCCTTCGCCAACGTCTTGATGATACAAATATTTCGCACAACCCAGTGAAGTTCATAATATAAACCATGGTTTCGCTGCAGTAGGCGGTGTCGCAATCTACCGATACGCAGGGTGCTGAAGAAAGCAGAGTACACATAAACCAGACGAGAATGCTGATCACATGGGTGTTGGTGTAATGAGCGATCTCCTGAGGAGCCGAACAGTTATAATTCTTTTTCCAACTGAGGAATGCTGACAATAAAGCAACGAAGGCTTAGACTTTGAGGCTCTTCCAAGACATGCCACCGGCAGATGAACAAGGAGGGTGTCATTTACCGTCGCTGAGCTCGTCATCTTTGATGCTGAGCAGCACGGGACTATCCCGACCCTCGGCCTGGAGGCCCTTGGCGAAGTCGGAGCCGTAGCCAAACAGGTCCCCCAGCTGCTCGCCGGTGGCCTGCGCTCCTTCGTTGGCCCCGCCGATGCTGGCAGTAAAGCACGACAGGTCCCCAGAGTGCAGCCGGTACACCTCTTCCTCAGCCGAGAGCTTGGCCTCCTCGCATGCTGGTCCCACGAAAGAAAGAAGGGGCTTGTTACCACCCTCTGACTGGCGGCGTCACGTCACATAACACACACACACCTTGTGTACAGTGTTCATGGAATGAAACGTGACAGATTGAGGCCAAGCAACACGAAGGCAACACTGGCAGCGCTAAAGTTTACTTACTCTCCAACGATAACTGTTGTTGGCAAGTAAGCTCCTATGACAATTACTGCTCTCTGCCACAAAGGAACGCAACCAGAGGTAGTATAAAACATAACAGTGTGCAATAAACTTCAGTTTTTAAGCAAGACGAGTGAACCTGTGTGTCCTTCATTTTTTCTTTTATTTTTTGCACTCAGGCTTTGATGGACACTGGCAACGATGGCACCACTGGTAATATTTTCATGATTTTCAGGGCCAAGATAAAAATATTCTTTTATTATGGGGTACAAGCATGCTCATTCCTAGAAACATAAGAAATGCTCTTCTCATTTTCACCACAACCAAAAAAAAAAAAAGATCACCTAGTGGTAAATGGCACCTTTAAACCTTAGCCCTCCTTTCTCCATTTCAATGCCAATGGCAAGAACGATGGATGTTGGGTCTGTAACATAGCAGATAGCAGAAAATCCTATGGATAAAAATATGGCACTGAAGAAGGAGGCTCTTTAGTAAATATCAAAAAGCAATGGCAAGTGGACTGGTGTGCAAGAGCATTGGTTCAAGGCTACGAGTCAATAAAATGGCAATGGTGAAGGTGGCTTAATGATTAATGCCATTTTGGTCTTGCGATTGAGGCAATAAGTAACAAAAAAAAATTGAACAAAAGGTTTCAGCATTCGAAAATTTCGATGTCCCCTAGTGAGTACCCGTAACACCAATGTAAAGAATTTTAGTCTAATGAAAATGTGGCAGTGCTGAGAAAGAGTTAAAATATCACGACTGTCTAGTGCAAGGTCACCATATTTAGCAATGCATAAGATGCACGTTTGTACAAGGTGTCCCCACCACATCTCATGATTTCCGAGGAGAAAAACGTCATTATAACTAGGGGTACACAAACATCCAAAATTTTAAATGATGTTCAAACAGCATCTGCCATTTGAAGTTGGTTATTAAGGGGCAAAATATTCTATGCCTTGTGACAAATGGCCCAGTTCTGTATGTAGTGCACTTTGCCACACAACACTCCTGTACTGCAGCGAAGCTAACACTTGTGTACTGCAGTAAAGTTAGCTCAGTTCCCTGTTGCACATTCTGTTGGACTGTTCTTCAGGACTTTCGAAAGGCACTGTGCGAGTATGCTAGCCATGCAATAAATTAGTTTTTTTTTTTTGCCTATTTAACCGTACATTCCTCTGTAATCTGACATGGTACTATTAAAAAATATTCGAATATTATTAAAAAAATCTTCTATTAGATTTGCACTCAAACATTAATATTTTGAGTGCACCACACACTGAAGATTTGCTATTCACACAGTTCTAATTAAAGCGCACCTGTGCACCCACGTCTAAAGTGGAGACCCCATGAAGGCAAATTTGAGCACAAAGACAACCAAAATTTCTGTTACACTACTCGTTGCCTGCAAATCAAACTCCACGCAAGTGAAGGCTTCCCGGTGTTAACTATTGCTGGGTACCAAAGCCGGCTTGATGCACGCTGTAAGCGAACTGTTCCGAAATGAAAAAGCAGCAAAAGGCAGGCTAGCTGGCACATCTTCAAGGCCAGCTACAATGAAATTTATCACCCTGCAAGAAAAAAGACACCAGAAAAGAACTTGCAACAACATTGTTTCTGATACTGAAACGGTGCCATCACCGTTAACAGGAAGTGATGCCCTTCCCTGCCCAACCAAATGACTGACGCAGGTGCCCTTTATAAAGATGCACATTGTGGTCGTGTCTCATAGCTTTCTTTAGATGTTGAAGTTAAAGAAAAAATTAAGGAAACATGATGCATGCCCATAAGGTCTTTTGTACACAGTTAAGCATTTCCATTGCAGAACATCCTCCAGTGGCCTTTCACTTACAGTGCTGTTTCCCTGAACGCGGCCTCCACGATTTGTGCATGATCTTGCAGGCTGTGCACTGATGCTCACGGTGCACACAAATCTGTAGGCTGTAGCGAGAACAGCCAGTGAATCGGTGGATCAATAAGCTGAACGCTCGGTGGTGTCAGATAAAAAAAATAAATCAGGCATGGCTCTGCTATTGCAAGCACCAATGACCAGCGGAGCTGTGGGGGCTTAGTAAGGCATTGCAATGTTAAACAAAAGACAAGCAATCTTTTAGCAAAGCTGCACCCAACATTTATTGCACCATATAAGTCACATAAAGCAAACCAGTAAAGCATAATTTTCCACGCAAATCAAGCATTTGCTACTAATGCAAGCTTTGATAACTTTTGTTACACTTTTTCACTTTTTGGGTTTGACACACATCGTCATCAGTCAATTTTTCACAACTTTCGGGGCCAACTTAAAAATACTGATCCTTTTTAATGGGGAACATGTATGCTCGTTTCTATCAATGTAAGAAATGATCTTCACATTGTCACCACAATTGAAAAAAAATTTCCGAGTGGTAGACGGTCCCTTTAAAGGGACACTGAAGCACTTTTTAAGAAAGTGCTATTATCATTTTTCGTATGGTGAACTCGAAAATCACGTCGAAAATTGGCATCAACTTGAGCAAATCACGATTTTGGCAACATTTTGGCAACAACACGCGATGCGCTTCATGGATGGCTATGCAAACCTCGTTGCTGCCTATGATTGGTTGAAGAGCTTCATGTTACGTGGGGTTTAATGTCCCAAAACCAGTTCTGATTATGAGAGACGCCGTGGTGGAGGGCTCCGGAAATTTCGACCACCTGGGGTTCTTTAACGTGCACCGACATCGCATAGCACACGGGCCTCAACATTTCGCCTCCATCGAAACGCAGCCGCCGCGGCCAGGATTCGATCCCGTGACCCTCGGATCAGCAGCCGAGTACCATAGCCATGCTTCAGCCCCGCCACATGGCTATGGTACTCGGCCATAACCGTGGCGGGGCTGAAGAGCTTCATGACGTCATCATGAGTGCCTTGCAGCACCCAACTCTGCCACGACAGAGCTCCCCTACTGACACCGAGCTGTTGCACAAACCAATGCTCCAATGCGGCTACCTTGCTCGCCCTCAATATGACGTCACTTCTCTGCATTTCGCTCTCTGTCATCCTCCTTACCTGCACCCTGCGTGCGCCGTGGGACGTTCGCTCGGACCAAGTTTGGGCAATAATACTGCTGTTGTTTAATTAAATATCGTGAAATAGACCATCGTAGGCATCTTATATAAGGTCACAGATTCTGAGCATCCATTAAATTCAAGAATTTAAAATCACTTCAGTGTCCCTTCAAGTGCTTTTCTCTGTGAAACTGTATGTTTGCTGCTATTCTGCACAAAGCTGCCCATAAAGGCTAGTCCTACTCACCAGGCGCGCTGTTTGTGGACGTGGTCGTTCCGGCCACCGTGGAGACGACGCAGTGCTGGTGGTGGTGCTCGGTGCCATTGCCCGCTGCCTCGGCCGCCCCGTCCTTGAAGATGCCCCCCGAGAAGCCAAACACCGCATCGTCGGGCATCTTGATGTTGCCCAGGCCGGACGACGTGACGCCGTCGCCACCGTCTCCACCGCCTTGGTGATGGTGATGGTGGTGGTGGTGGTGGTGGTGACCACTGGGCACATTGAGAAGCCCGCCGGGAGAGCAGGGGGGCTCGGTCTTCTCCAACTGGGTCGTGCCTGGTTTCACACGTGCAGCAAAGTGTCACTAATAGACAGAGGGAACCTTCATCTAGGCGAACATATATTACGCCTCAACGATTCCATGCAATGCTGGCACCTCCTCAACCCCACACACTCACGCACTGCATCACAACACAACGTTACACTCCACACTCTCACCAAGAGGCCTGCTAGACCAACTCCGGACCACATACACAAAGCCTGGCACTTCCGCCTTACTGCCACCTTACACAGGAGCGCCGAATGAGGCCCTGGATGCCGACATCACAGAGCAAGAGGTCCAGCCCTCCAAACCCTCCAAACACACTCAGCACTGGGACAGGATCGAATCACAAACTGTATGCTTCGTAATCTGAATGATCAATCGATCACACATATTAGTGACTACTTTAACCATTGCTGGAAAGAAGGCTCCCTACCACAGTCTTGGCCACCATGCCAAAATTATATTCATTTCCAAAGCAAACAAACCCGTCACTATATCAAACCTCCTCCTTATTTCTCGTACGTCATGCCTCGGGAAATTACTAGAGCATGTCGCCTTAAACAGACTCACTACACATATGCATGACAACTTATATCCACATAGCATGGTGAGTTTCCGCCTTTGCCTCTCCACCCAAGATGCCATGCTTCAGGTGACGCACAACATCTTTGACCCCGTCATCCCTGATCATACTATGCCGTCTTGGCCCTGGGCTTATCCAAGGCCTTTGATCGCATAGAACACTGAGCGATCATGGTGGCTCTCTCTCCCCTCAATGTCGGCACCCGCATGTACGCCTACATACAAGCATTTCTCTGGGGACGCACAGCCGAGGTTCATGTAGGCCCCCATGCGTCTTCTTCATTCATAGTGGTGTTGGCACTCCGCAAGGTTCTGTACTTTCCCCTTTCCTGTTTAATGCCACACTCATTCCTCTTGCCTGTGTTCTTAACACCATCCCCCACCTTCGTCACACCCTTTATGCAGACGACATCACTCTGTGGACCACCCATGGCAGTGATGGCGCCATAGAGGAAACCTTACAATCCGCTGCACACATCACAAAAAGCATTGGTCTCACCTGTTCCCCGGAAAAATCTGAGCTGCTACTTATATGCCTTTCACCGCGCACACTTCCCACAGCCCATATCATAATTACTCTAGACGGACGCCCTATCCTAGAGGTCACCACACTCCGGGTGCCGGGCCTTCACATCCAGAACGATGGCCGAAACACATTCGCTATAAGGAAACTCAAACGGATGACGAAAGCACTCTCGCATATCATCCGCAGAGTTTCTGGCAAACACTATGGCACGAAGGAGCATGACCTGTGCCGTCTCATTCATGCCTTCCTTCTCAGTCGCTTCCTCTACACAATCCCATGCCTCCGAAGAAGAAATTGCCACCTTAGACACTATGCTTTGCAAAGCCTACAAGGTGGTCCTACACATGCCCTCTAGCACTCAGACTGTTCAACTGCTCCAGCTTGGCCTCCGTAGCACCACACACGAACTCATAGAGGCCCACAGACAGGCACGGTACACTCGCCTTGCTCAATCTATGACAGGGCGTCGCATACTTGACACTATTCAAATTCGCATACCAGCAGCTGACCTCACACTGTTACCAGTACCCTGACCCATATACACACTGTTTCTCGTCAAACCTCTCCCTCGGAGCACCCACCCCACATATCATTCGACCCGTCGTGCAAAAGCTCTCCACAAATCCTACAGATCGGAAGCCGATGCTGTACAGGTGGACGCAGCCTACATGGATAGATGTGGCAGTTGCTGTTCTTGATAGCACATTTCAATCCGTCGCTACTCTCCACCTCCCTGATGCATGCACCCCAGAATCAGCGGAGGAGGTGGCAACTGCGCTTGCCCTAGAACACACAAATGCCCAGTACATCCTCACCGAATGAAAAACTGCACTCCTAAATTTCGTGCATGGACAAGTACACGAGCCAGCACTCACAATTCTCAACTCACCCTCCATAAACCCGCCCACTATACGGAGCTGATCTGGGTGCCTGCGCACTCCGTCAACACCGGCAACGGCGCCACCAATGACCACGCCCGAGGTCTCATCAACTGGGCGGCGGCGGAATCGGAGTTGGACTCTTCCCAAGAGCGTATGCACTCCTTCAGTGAGTTGACGCAGGTCTATCGCGCTGACAGCTGTATCCCCCACTCCGCCATTCTCTGAACAATTATCATTAAATATTATGGCACCGCCTCCAAAGCCGCACCCTTCCCTCCCCTTATCCGCTGTCCCGCATCCACCCAGGGGCATATGCCCCGTCTTGCACACAATGCACCCACCCCCACGCTACCCTTACCCACACTCTCCTCGAATGCCCGGCGGACCCTCCCCCGCGGGGCCCGGAGCTTCTGACCACCTGGGAGGAATGCGAGACCCTGCTGTGCTCGGTGGAACCGGTTAGGCAGAAGATCGCCATCGACCGGGCTGCCCATGTCATGGAGCTTCACGAACTCGTTAACGTGTAGCGGAGTGGGGTCGTGCGGGGACCCAAAGATCCCTTGGTCAAAAAACTTCTTTCTCACTCTCTATCCATACAGTGCTACAAGGACTCATGTCAGCCAATCAACTAGAGTGCACTGAATGTTGTCAAGCTGAGTGGAATAGTAGTCCACTCGACTTTACACGATTGTGGAGACTCAGCGCTTACTGCTTGCATTTGTAACCAAGTAAGAAGGCTCTGTTTGTAAGGACCTTGTGCATAGTACATCTGCTGCAGTAAACAAACTGGCAAATTCCAAATCATTTAAATGCCCACCAGCGGCTAATGAATGACACTGCTTCTCATGTGCTAGTGAAATTCAGCGAGCGATCAAAAATATTTTCTTCACTGATTTCTTGACTGTGATTCACTGTTGTGATTGGAATTGTTGACTGCATAAGGTTTCTTATGGCTGCATACTGTGCGATGCCACGTCCACTACTGTACGTTTATTATCACGGCTGTTTACTCAGCAGTTTTCCCTGTATTAATTCTGCGTTTGCATGTTGTGTACCACACCTCTTACTTATGTGATTATTCTGTGAAATTAAATGTGTATATCGTGCTGGTGGCCTAGTCTGGTGATATTTCTTACTGTCACCTTTTGACGCATGCACCATGACAGTCTTGTGTTGTTGAATAAATAAATATCATAAACAAGCAAGGTACCTACGCATGCATGCATTCCTTAATTTAATGCAGCATTAGATCTCACATTATTATGTTTTGAGTATGATGTAATAATTACACGACGAATGCCATGTATGTTGTTTTACCATTGAATGAGTACAGTGACAAGTTGCTGCAAATGGTGTCCATAGCATGCTGCTGGTGTTAGAGATCTAAACATAGTGCATCAAAATAATGAAATCATGCAACCACACGTCCATGAACTGTAGTTATAATGTATATGAGATTCCCTAACACCCCCAGTTAATTATTAAACGGAGCAACTCCTTTCCATGAAATGCTTCGATTCAGCAACTTAAAGGCGAACTCCAGATATATTGCCACCTCGGAATTGGCCTTTAAGTTGGCCAACTCGGGCGCTGACAATTGCAGCGAATTGCCAGTGCCGCTCAATTGCCAGCGGCTTGAATAATGAAATCAGCATGTACTCCTACCTTATGTAGGCAGTCGTGTATACAGCTTATAATGTTGGATTTCCCATTTTGTATGTACTTGTATTTGTTTATGTATTATGTAGTATAAAATGCTTATGTATGAAGTTCAATACTGATGCTACTTTCCTTTTCGTACGATGAGCATCCACAGTATCTGTACATTGTGCCCACCTGCTCTGGTCTCAGTAGAGACTGGCAGTATTGTAAATAAACAAATAAATAAATTGATAATAGCGATTGGTAACAGTCATGGTAACAGCAATTCTACGTTCCTGGGATGCTCGTGTCGTGCCCCTAATACGTAGTTGAAATGCTCAGCCAATTCAAAAATTATTTCTAATACGCAAAAAACTACAAACCAAAACCAAAAGCCGTGCTGACTTCACATGACATCAGATGAGTCAATCTATCTTTTGTACGGCGCAACAGTGCACGTGCCATTCTCTTGGTGGTAAGGTCGCAAAGCACACCGATATGGTTATGGCCTCCAAGATCTGGCACTGCCGATATGTGGTGCGTGAAAATCTCAACGCCCAATGTTTGGCCCCTGCATGCTTTTACTGCTTCTGTCATTTGTCCACAATCACCTCAACACACAATGTGGCCGACAATCGTGGGAAGCCAGATGGACAGCTTGGTGTAATCAGTGGTAATTGATTTGTGAGCAATATGCACATCTCTAACGCCTGTAACCTTGCATAAATGATGAAAGTGCGCCAAGGAACATACCCAGCGAATTTCGTCGTGATCCACTTACCTCGAAAAATCACCACAGTTGGCCTTTAACAATGGCTATTAACACTTCATGAATAACATTCCCTCCGGTTCCGTAGCTTGCTATTTACTCCTCATTGCGCACAAAACAGATGCATGTTTATGTAACTGTGCTGCAAATGATTCACATATTGTGCTGCGCTTTCCACTACAGCAATAATTTAAATTATTTGAAACTACTCATCAGCATATACATTGCCATCACTCTAGATGCACTTCATATACAGGTATGCATATTTCATATGCATTATGAATAGCGCAATAAGAATTTGTATTCTGTTGCTGTGCTTGCATTGTACATTTTTTGCATGTAGTCACTGCCTTTGCGATCTCACTCAGGAGTGTTAATATTGTAAAGGAATAAAAATTGAAAATGGTATTAAAGTAAATCACTCTTCAATTCAGTTGGGGATTGCCATGACAGTAATGCTGTTGTACCAAAGATGCCATGTCAACCGCAAATCTGCCTATTTCCAGCTAAGACAAAAATAATGCACATTATCCTAACACTTTGGAAAAGCGTCACAACTGCTATCTGTGCCAATATGTGCCCAATTAAAGAAAAAAGGCATATGGTTTGGAAGGCGTTAGTGGAATCCAACAAGTGAATAAATGGGATCCATCTTGAATCCGCTATCCATTCCATCTTGATCTTAATTTTATCACTGTCCAATCACAGTCAAAAGGAACAACTGGAATGAATAGACATTCAGCCAAGCTCATGTGTATAATGAGATAAAAATCATTGTTCCACCAGATGGCATAACTGCACCCAGTAATTTGAGTGCTGAAGAGTGGTTTTTCCTTCTGGCTTGTCTGAACAGGCAGGATTTATTCTGTGCAGCAAATGAAGGATTGGATGGCCACATCCTCATCTGGTAAGCTTGCCTCAAAGTGTACTTTGGTTCCCATGTTTCTTAGAGCCATCTTTTTTTTTTCAACTCCCTCAAAGGTTATGACAGTGTCAGCTCAAAATGAGTAGCCACCTATATTTTGGTTCACAATGACCTATGCCCATTAGCAATTCATATGTTCATTTCGTACACAACTGCTACAATGCTTCATATTATTTTCCTTCTTGATGTGCGTAGCAATGTATAGATTCACTGCCCGATACTGACAATAATGACCGCAAAGAAAAGAATGTCATGGTTATGTTGCTGTGCCATGAAATATTAGGCAATGTATAAATCACTCCAATTTTCAGCACAGGAGTCATCAATGACAACGACACCTGACCTAGGTTTCTAGCTTCTCGAAACTGCCGAGTTTGATCATCATTATATTCAAAACTGCAACATCTGTCAGCTCTGAGCATGTTCGACAGTTACTAAACGGCCAATCGGCAGGAAACATGATAAAGTTGTTTGCTTGTTGCTTTGAGCTGTCAGGTTTTTTTTCCATTTCAGTTATAGCGATTGAGCACTTTCTGCGACTGATTTCCTGCATGGCCTCAGCAATGAAAATCCTTGAAAACGTGCAATGTGGCTCATATGGGAGAACTGTGCCAACCCTGTTTCTGACGCTCAGCTGTGCTTAAGTTGATGAGCTTGGAGGGCATACCGGCAAACACGTTGCTCTTGACGCTGTCACGTGGCATGTCGGCGTCATCGTCCGAAAGCATCGCAGCATGGTGGTTGTCTTCCAAGCCTAAAGTGACGAGGAACAAGCAAAGGGGGGGGGGGGTCTAATTGGCACCAGCACAGGCTAAGTCATAACGAGTGCTGCCGCACACATCTCGTAAAGTAAACACCACTTTCTGCACTAGTCGAAAGTGTAGGTGCAGCAGAATAATGAGGATAATGCGCAAGTCAGCTTTCTTTTCTTGCAACATCAACATAAAACTCAATGCCATGAAACAAAATAAATCAAACTGAATCACAGCCTTGCTCTCCTGACATGACACATGATTTTCAAATAAGAGGCTCTGAAAGTTGAATGGCATGCCATTTTATCACCACTACTAGCACGAAAATCAAACGAAAGAAAAAGTTCTGACGAAGGACCGTCATGAAAAGCAAACAAGAACACAGTGTATACTCAATATAGGACCAGCCTAAGAGAGCAAGGAATTTCACAAGGTCAGCATGCTGCTCAAAGCACGAATGGAGTAGCAAGGAACAAAAATCTCTACACATTCCTTTTCTCCAGTAATAAAATGATGCCACTGCTCATAACGGCTGGAAACACACGAGCAAAAACAGAAGCGGAAACGTGAACACCGTGTTCTTTCATATACGGCTGGCCTTTGCCCTCTAATAATGCTGTGTGATGACGATGACAGGATTGATAAAGGCAAAAGCACCCAGAATGTCCTGTTGCAGTGTGCGAATCCTTACAGCTTCCTCCAAAAAGGTCAGCAGTTTTATTGTGCTTAAAAGGTGTAAAGTGAGGACTCTGCATCAGCTACCGTGATTCTGGTATCTGGTGTCCATTCAACTGCTAGAATCCAGAGGACGTGAGCATTTCGCAGCCACCATAAAAATGGGCTCATAGATGTGAAAACATGCGTTACATTAACCCTTCATGGTAGGAAGCATCAGAACATAACTTCGTCCAGCAGTCAGATGATAACTTCATTCTGGGACCATGCTATAGCAGATACAAAGTCAGAGATGAAGATGAAAAACATGAATAAAATCCAGGAATTCGTACCACACAGGCTCAGTCCATAGAGGTTGACATCCTGTCCAGGTTTAAATGTGCCCTTGATTCTGCTTTATCCAACAGCCATACAACACAACAATTCAAAACTCTTGCATCCCGATTACATTGACATGTGAAGCTGCATGCGAGTGGCAGCATGCACAGTTCTTCACACTACTCCCTTCCCCTATACGACAGCAGTTGAGACTACATTGTAGCACACTTGGAGGTCACGCCTATCTTCACATCAGTAGAGAGATGAGAGAGAAGTGTGAAAGTGAGCCATTGCTTGTATGCAGCGCTGTGAAACGACTAAAGCATTCACACTTCTCATTACGCGTGCCTGCAAGCGCTACTGAAGGCTGATGTAGCTAGGCATAGCCTCCTAGCTTGCATCACCACTGGAGCAATCTTGGGGTTCCTAAGTCGGCCAAGCCAAGCAAGCATGGCTTGGTCATTGGCTGACGCCTCGTATACGTTGTGGGGGGTTAGATCACCAGTGATGGCAGTGCGTTGGGTTGTGCATCTCATACTGTTCATTTATGACAAAAATTTTCTTGCTCGTCATTGTTCAATGGCATCGATGTTTCACCAATTTCTAGGAAATGCAGATAAGCCAAGTGCAGAACGGAAAAGGAAGACCATAGCATGGGAACACAGCGTTGCAACCACCAACAATGTAGCACGGGTGCCGAGTCAAAAGACGCTGGCGGCATACATATTGTGCAGCTGCTGTGATACTTCATTGCATACTCGGCTCTGCCAGACTACCACAGTCCACAATGCAGTCTTCTTTTCACGTTTAAATTTTCGCACCTGACTGGAGAACTTGAAAATGTTGCAGGTAAAGGGTAATAATGGCTATAGTGAAATAATGGATATGATGATGTACGTGTATATACTTTTAAAAAAAAAAATGTAGGATAAAAACAATGCTTCAGGCTAAACACAAAATGAACTCTTGCATGTGGACCACTGGGCCGTTTTAAAGGGGATGCTCACGGAATCCATCCATCAACATAGTGGAAGAGGGAGGGGGAAGGGTTTCCTCACCGGAAGCCATGTTGTTGGCATCCTTCTGGGCCAGCTCAAACTCGTCCATGGCATCGAGCAGCTCATCCTTTGGCACTATTGGCTGGCCCTTGGCACCACCGCAGGGCACGGCTGTTCCAATGGGACATGAACAGGTGGAGCAGAAGCATGAGTATCGCCACGCTTCTCAGGTTATCACAATAGCTAGCTGGTGCACTCTGACGAGGTCACTTCCATGTAATTTGGCTAAGGAGAGGGCTTAAGCCTAGTAAACTCCTTGATGAAGCCAAGAATCTCATCCACAGTGCGACAAAGCATGCAATGTGCACAGTTAGTCATGCTGTCTGCCGTTACCTCCATTGCCAAGTAGCATATGCAAGAAAGCTTGGTCAGTGAGTTACCTCATAGAACACAAATGCGCAGATGACACTATGTGTTGGTTTAAGAACCTCAGTAGACACTTGATAATTCAAAGTTTCAGTTAATTCAAACAAATCTGAAATTTTTGTTTGGCTTGCTTTATTTTGAAAAATTCAAACTGCATCGTCATTCTGTCAAATTATACTTTTTGCTTATCCTTGTCCACTTTGGTTCTTTCCTAAATGAAATTTCGCGCTCATATATACTCTTCAACAGCCACAAATAAAGCCGAGTGCCCAACAGCACTTGTCAAAGCATTCAAAATCACTAGTAAAAAAAAAAAAGAAACAAGAGATATCACCATGCTACTAACAGCAGAAGACCGATCCCGGATACAATGGTTCCCCGCACATATGGGAGAAGTCCACGCAACACTCGGTAACCACAATGAAATGGCAAATGCCAAGGCACGCGAACTTACGAACCGTGCCGGCGAGAATTGTCTCTACATCTCCAACAAAGATCGACTGACTAGCTATAACGAGATCACCAAAGCCTACTATCTAGGACGTCGCGTCTATCCCCCACCAAGTCACAAACTGAGTAGAGTACAAGCCACAGCCTTCCGCCAATTGCAAACGAACACATATCCCAGCAGAGCACGTTACCACCAAATGTACCCGGAACTATACACCTGAGACCAATGCATAATATGCCAAACGCAAACAGCTACCATCACGCACATGCTATGGGATTGTATCAAAAACCCACAAGGCACTACTTCAAAAACCCTCCCGCCGAAGATGGCCTCTGCCCTATGCAGCCCCAGCTTCGGTGACCAACTCTGGGCCGTCCAGCAGGCCCTCGAGGCGGCAAAGAGACAAGGTCTCGACGTCCCTTCATGGGAGACCCAAGGCCCGGTCGGCTCAGGCCTCTGCAGGACACTGAATAAAGTTTGCACCAACCAACCAACCGAGGTGGCTAAAACTAACTTGATACCTGCCCATCTCTGTCTTTCCTGGTATGTTACACAAAGCCATACTTCTGCTTACATCTGATAATTCAAACAAAATTCTGGGGTCCCCTCAAGTTTGAATTAATGAGAGTCTACCATGCTCTTCCTACTCCTGCTGTCTATGTCAACTTAGCACCACAAAATGCGACAGGCGCTGCCACTAGGCTCGCAATCTTTGAAAGGAAACCAATGACGAAATGGCAGCAGTTGCGCTACATGACAAAGAAAGTGAAGAAACTGCTCGAAGCAGCCCAGCTGTGATATACAGTAGAGTTTTGATGCATAAATGAAACTTGAGAGGACTCCGTGACATTGTTTGAACTATAAGATAAAGGGCATATGTATGGCTCTGCGCGGCATATCAGAAAGAAAGAGGTGGCATATTATCATGTATGCTCCTGCTGTAACCCTTGTTTCACTTCTTCATGGTGTTGACCACTTGAACAAGTTCAGGCAGGCTAGCGGCATTGTACTTGGTAATTTTAAATATACAGTGGAACCCGCTTATAACAATATCAAAGTGCCATGGAAATTACATTACTGTAACTCACAACTGCTACAACAGGGATTCATGAAAAAAAAAGAAGTCACAGTTTCACCAGAAAGGTGAAGCAATGAATGCAACAGCAATGCACGTTATAATATGCGAAGGCTAGCAGCTTTAGGGGCAATCTCAATTGTAGTGAACGTTTGCTTATTAGGTAAGCATGCAGGTGTGCTTAGGCGTGACGAGACTCGCACGAAGGGAATAAATGACCACAGCTACTCGGAGTAGAGTGGTACTGATGAGAAACTGCGCTCATGGGCAAGCCGCCAAAGGTTATTTACGTTTTATGTTGCTCCTATACAGTCAGCATTGCGTCAGTACCATGCTGTGGAAATTGAGCAGAGGAGAAAGTGTTCACTTTACTGCATGGGGGCACATAGCATATGTAAAGGTAGAACACGAACAGTGGCCTCAACTCACTGTCGACCTCGTATGGCCGTGACGTGGCCAACAGTAGATCACACCGCATGCACATGTAGACGCGCAGCCCGAAGCACACTTGCGAGCGAATGCTGCGGTGTGGGCTCGAATTTGCTTTGAATGACAGTGTTGCAATGATTATGTGAGAAGTAAAGCGTGCCTTGCTTCAGCGCAAGCGGCATTCTTCTGGAGCTCCTCGGCAAGCGCTCTGATGAGACGCGGTGGCATTATGGCGTAAAAGTGGCAGAAAAAACGTCCCAGCACAGCTGCGGGCTAAGTCCTGTTGTTTTGATTTCTTCTGGCACGTGCTTCACACCGTGCCACCACACTAAGCAACGTGAACTTTGCCCTTTGCACTGCCGAGAAACTTCGCCCAGCACAGCGACCGCAAACGACCACATTCTTTCCGGCACTCGCAGACGCAATCACATGTACGCTATGTGACGAGGGCAACGCTGGCGTTGCGACAACATGCGAGGCACCTGGAACAAATCACGTGATCAAGGCAGTGCTATGCAGTAGACTCATATGGTAGATTCACTGTCACCGACCCATGCGATGTAGTCGACTAGCCGGAGAGAGGACCGCGCCCTCTCCGGCGAAACTACGTGTAAGCAGGGCCTCTTCGGCGGACATGTCATGTGACATCGTGTTATGTGATTTTGACGGAATCATGTCACGTGACACTGTGTTACGCGATTCTGGTGGGAGCATGTCACGTGACATTGTGTTAGGTCATTTTGGGTGATCACGAGACATGTTTCCTTCAAAACAACATAACAAAATGTCAGGTGAAATGTTTCTGCCAAAATCACATAACAATGTCACGTGACATGCTTCTGGCAACATCACGTAACACAATATCACGTGACATGTTTCCGCCAACATCACCTAACGCTATGTCATGTGCCGTGTTGCCATGAACATCACGTAATGCAATGTCAAGTGACATTGACATGTCTCCACCAAAGTCACATAACACAATGTCACGTGACATGTTTCTGCCAACATCACATCACATAATGTTAGATGACATGCTTCCACAAAACTCACGTAATGCAATGTCACGTGACATGTTCCCCCCAGATCATGTCATGCACTTAAGAGATTTCAATTTGTATATACACATACTCATATACATATGGGACATGACAATGATGGCAACGGCAAAAACCTGTCGAGGCCGTCCATATAATTGCTATCGCAATAAAAAGCTAAATAAGGAGGCCCCAGAGCTGTTCGTGTGTGAGCAGGGGTGGGGGAGGAGAAATGGCTAAAAAAAACCCCTTCACTTACTATGTGTGTTACACAGCATGACAATGAGCACAACAGGGATTGAACCAACCCTAAGCTACACTGAAAAAAGCCCCTCTCCCTCTCTGGAGCAGTGCTATACTAATCCACAACCGTGGTAAACCATTCAGTGGCCAGAAGGGCCAGCAGGGAGGCCTTTCTGGGAAAGCTGGTTGAAGCTTCTCTAGGCCAGTCTTGGAACCACTGTCCGTTCTTGCTTTCATTTCAATGTGGGGCTCATGCTTGGGAGGGTGGCAAAATGGGAGAGTGACACGGAGACCCTGAAGGAAAAGCTAGCTTCTACAGAATAACAGTGTGGCGAACATTTTGCAGGCGGGAGCAGCAAGTGTACAGTGGCCAGAACTTGACTTCTTTTCAAGGAATTCACATTCCATGAGCTTGACTTCTTTTCAAGGAATTCACATTCCACTACCCCTGAGCGCCAACAGAGGGCACACCCAGCAGTCAGACTTCATTGCCATAATCACTAAAAGGGGCACGGACATTGTAGTAAGAGGGTTAGCTCATGAATGGTGATGGTGCAGCAGCTCATCATTGCTATAACTGACATATCGTTAAAACCAGTGTTGTTATAAGTGGGTTCAACTGTATAGTATGGGGGTAATTGTTTACCTAGAGGGAACAATAGGTGGCTAGTATTCCCAGTATGAATAAGCGAAAAGTACAAATTAACAGGTTTAACAGAATGGTGCAGTTGGAACTGAGCAAATTTTAAATACAGTTGAGCCCCACAATAATAGAATCCCCTCATCAACAAACTTCTCACAACAATGAAACGCCTCCTGATACCCTTCCAGCGCCCATAGGATTGAATGCATTTCGTATCGACAATAAAAAGTTGGTAAACTGTGATCCCATATGATAACACAACTTGCTGGACTGTTAGACCCCATTGTGACTCCAACTAAGTTAAAAAAATGTTTTCATGTGCACTACCCGCCCACATAATTTGCAAAATAAAGCCACAGAACACTTGCACAGGTGTCGCCATACTGAAAATGTCATCATCATCACCGCCATCTTGCTTGTTGACTGCTCATGTGGCCTCCACTGTTGATCACCGCATTGCCACTGTTTATTGTCAGAAAACGCCTGTTAAATACTCACAGGTTCGCATTATTCCCGTATTATGCGAACGACCATGGTGTTCAGCTGAGCATACATTGAAGAGCAGCTGAGCATGTCCTGTGGCGGTAAAACGTACACATCCTCATGTGCACTTTTGCCACTTTTACGCGATTTGCACCGCCACGCAGCCAATGGCAATGCGGTGATTTTGGGTTATCATCGGCGCGTGTTGCGATGATGCTATGCATCACATGCACCGCCACCAAACATTTTCACGACAGAGTTGCCAGCGATGGCTTGCACCAGCACATTCGTCGGCTGCCATCGATAAGTACGCTTCTGTACAGCTCAATATTCGGCATCGCTTCATTATTGCTGAAATCGGAACGTTTTGTTCGTTAGTCCCTCTGTGTTACGTCGGTCAATCTGTGTGTTGTGAAGAGCAGTTGACATATTTACTGGAACCTACAGCACATGCCGTTGTTCTAAAAAAATTAGACCAATAGGTCTGCACATTAGAATCAAGTACGGAACCGAAACCATGTCCATGGCATTGGGAGGAAGTTCATGCCAGATTGGTTATGTGCAGTGTCATCGCCATTGCAAAACAGTGACAGAGAACATTTGTAGTGAGTATGCGATAGTTCGGTTTCGCGTGACTGCGGCTTCTATGCATCGTATTTGTCCTCAGTTAGGTTCAAATAACATGCTGCTTTTTTTCTAGCAAGCTCTTCTCAAAGGAAAGTCACTGTGCGCTCTAAGCATAACCCGTTGCATCGTCTTTGTGTGCCCGAGGCCTGCGACCACAAGTAACAAAATGGGTAATTGGGAAAGTTTCTGCAAGCAGCAGACAGAAAAATAACCAAACCTCGAAAATATGCCCGCAGCTTCGTGATATACATTAAGGTGCACTTCAATGCGAACTCTTTAAAACTGGGTATATGTTAGGTTCGTGAGATAAAAGCAATCGCTGCAGCAGGCATACTATGTGGCAGGCGATATGTGCCGCTTTGTGCGTGAAGACTCTGCGTGGACTCGTCCCAGCTAGATTTACTAAATTTGCTGTCGGCAACGAAGCTTGGAATAGTCTACAACAAGGCTCACCAAAGCAGGCTAACAAAATATTAACGGTATTGCTACGCTTTTCAGTAATTTTCTTCTAGTACTGCCTTATTTCACAAGAACGAAATTCTCGTAACAGTGAATTTTCGTTTGTCTTCCCTTCCCCACGGATTTCGTTAATGCGGGGTTCAACTGTACATTGAAAACATGGAAGGCCAACCAAAATGCAGAATTTGTTTGAATTATAGAAAAAAATTTCAGTTACCAGTAGGGGTGTGCAAAAATTTGAAATTTCGAATTTTCGAGTAGCATTTGCTATTCGATTCAATTCGCACTTAAATTTTACTATTCGATCTATTCAAAGTTGGTAATTAAGGGGAAAAAATACGCTATGTCATATGTCAAGTGGCCCATTCACGCATGTAGCCTGCTTCGCCGCATAACACCTGCGTACTGCGGCGAAGCTAACGCTTGTGTACTGCGGAGAAGGTAACGCCCTGTACTGCGGCGAAACTGGCCTCCGTGTACTGCGGCGAAGCTACCTCAGCTTTCTGATGCACAATTCTGTTGGACTGTTGCCCAGGATTTGGAATGACGCTGTGGCAGTACACTAGTCATGCAATAAATCTTTTTGCCCATGTTTAGCAGAATATTTCTCCATAACTTGACATTGTATTAGCAGAGAAATATCCAAAATTATTCGAAAAATATTCCATTCACACTCAAAATTTTGCTATTCGCACAGCTCTAGCTATCATAGCTTGAATTGTTGTGTATGTACTGTAATAAGGTCCCTTTACCTACAGGCCATTTTGCCTCATAGCATGAATTCACTACAAAAATTAGGGTCTTTGTGGCCTCACTAGTCTGGTGTGCATGAATCGCAGTATAGGGCCAGCCATGGTAATATGCAAAGAGGCTGAAAGACGCCCACTAACTTAAAAAGTCAACTGTAAAATGTTATTACAATGCAAACTTTCTTTTTGGATACCTTGTGTTGTCAAAAGTACGTTCTAGATATGTGTTAGCAGCATCAGTACTGTCACACAAAAAGCTGCGGCAAGTAGATATAAAGTGCAATCACAGCTGGTACTACCAATACCCCTCCTCTCTAACTGTACAGTAGACAATGTGCACATGCAAGTTAGCAGTTGGTTATAATGGTAATGTGCAGCTACCTTTGGTACACACAATGATCATTTCATGTTACTAAATGATCACTGGAACTATGGCTATGCCATAAGATTCAACCACAAGGCTGGATCTTCACCTGTGTGTTGTGTCGTAGTGACAGTTCCTGGCGGAGGCGGCGGAGGGTTGATGGGCAGTGGTGTGCCGTCCTCAAGTGCAAGCGTGATGCGTGCCGCCGGGTTTCGTGCCCAGGTGCGGTACAGCTGTGTGAGGACAGCCTGCATGTGGTGCCAGCCGTCAGCAGCACTGTGGGCTGCTACCGAGCACAGTGCCTCCGAAAGGTCACGGGCGCGAGACATGCGCTCCTGGTACTCGCGCTGCCCTTCACCAGCCCACCCTTCGTTGTCTTCACCGCTTGCACCGCCAGTACCGCCAGCGGTCAGGTCGATTGGGAATGGCCCACACCTGGCGGAAAACAAACATATTCATCCCCATCAGCTACCTGAGGTGCCTCTATACGTTACACTCACAGCATCTCTGTCACTGCACCAATAGAATACAGCCAACCCAGATTTATCAAATTACTGGCCATATCAAACAGTTCCAAAATCTCCTTCAATATCCAATGGAAAAGTATAGGGCCAGTGCACACATACATCAAACACTTGTAGACCATCGTGTTCAATACATCAAAGTGCCCAATGCTGAAGCCCTCACGAGTGTTGCTCAGAAGTTTTGGTTTCCTCTTGGCTGCATTCTAACGTGTTGCCATCCCTCTCTGTGTGCGCAGGTGGTGAAAACAAAGTGTTGCATTGCTTTGGCTGACTGCACAGCGCTTGCAAGTGCACTGGTTTGTCTGCAGCACAACTTTTAGGTTGCAACGTGTAGCAACAATGTTTTTCAAGTAGGTCAACAGCCAAACAAACTAAATAAGGTGGAATAAAAGCAACTGCAACTCCAGCAGTATTCTGCTGCATGTAGTCTGCATGTAGAACTATTGCATGTAGTCTGCTAAAGCATAGCTTCCAAGATTTGTGACCTCACTATCATTATTTGCTGCACTTCTCTAGAAGGCCACAATTTAGCTAGTTGCTGCCTGCTGCGAAGCGACGAATGCTATTGCCAAGATCAAATGCAACAGCAGTATTGACACATGCAGTTGTTTTCATTTCTTTAAAGAGCACGCTGTTATCGCCTTCCTGTGACAGGCGCGATTGCTTTGATTGTTTGCGGGGAGCGCCGTTGTCACTTCCTGTTACATGCAACACAGGCCGCATTTTTCCGCCAGTTGTGCACGCGCCTTTAAGCAGTCTTTTGAACATATTTTGCCGCCTTGCATTAATAGATTGTTAAAAGTAGCACAAGCAAGGCTGGATGACAACAAAAGGTGCCACCTCTCACTGACCTCCGCCATCGCTGCGCCACTTCTTCCAACGGTATCTCTACGTTGCGGGCGTGAGCCACGACGAAGGCATGTGCACAAGGAAGACGGTAGGTCTGACGGAAAGTGCAGTCACAGGCGAAGCCGCTCAGAGGCAGTGTGCCCTTGCCCGCAATGGAGTTCACCACGAGGTGTGAGCCCGAGGCCAGCACCGAGAACTTGTGCGAGCGCGAGATGCGTATCTGCACCAGCACGTGGACGGCTGCGTAGTCGCAGCACGCGGCAATAAGGCGCGCCTCGTAGTCGAGCAACTGGACGTGGTACTCGCGGATCTCGTCCAGCATAGCCTCGGTGGTGGTCTGGGCGAGCACGCCGTGCGCCCCGTAAGCCAGGTTGCACACGGCCTCGCACAGGCTGCGAGACTGGTTGCACACCGCCTGCAGGCATTTCGTTGACCTTGGTTATTTACCTGCTGAGCTCGCAGAATTGAATCAGAAGTGATGAGGGACAGGCAGAATGGATACAGAGGGTATTTACAAACAGAAGCCAAACTACAACTATATGAAACACTTAACAAAGGGAGTGGTAAAACAGCTAAGCACACATACATATGCTAAATTCAGCATTGCACAGTTGGACCTCAATACAGTTAAAGCTGAATATAAAAAAATAGATAAAGGCTCGAAATTTTCATTATAAAGAGATTTTGACATGCAGTTTTGGCATAAGAATTTTAAAAAAGAAGCACGCAAATGAAACAATGGGCAACTGAAGGCAAACCTAACCTGGAACACGTTTGTTTCACGGTAACTGGGCAGCTTTCACTGCAGAGGTATTACAGGAAGTCTTGCAACACTGAACACTGCCAAACAATGGCATGACACACACAAGCCAATAAACTGGGCGAGTCAAAATGAGTATTTAAACAATCTTGGATATGCTATAAATATAAGTAGCCACTGGCCATAATAACTGGGATGATATCCTCTTTGACGTAACTTTTTCCTTGAGTACAACACAGCAATTCAAGAGAGTTCAAGAGAAGTCCCGTATGTAGTATGCTTCACCACATCACACTCATTTACTGCTGCGAAGCTAGCATTCATGCGCTGCGGCAAAGCTAACAGTTGTATACTACGGCAAAGCTAGAATTCGTGCGCTGCAGCGAAGCTAACATTTATGTGCTGTGGCAAAGCTAAGAGTCGCATACTGCATCGAAGCTAGAATTCATGCACTGCAGTGAAGCTAACAGTTGCATATTGCGGCGAAGCTAACATCAGCATTGTGCGGCGAAACTAACAGGCGTATACTACAGCAAAGCCAGCGCTCCTGCACCGCAGCGACGCTCACAGTTGCATACTATGGTGAAGCTAACAGTCGCACACTGTGGCGAAGCTACCACCAGAGTTGTGCGGCAAACAGTCACGTACTGCGGCAAAGCTAGCATTCGTGCGCTGCGGCGAAGCTAACAGTCGTGTACTGTGGCAAAGCTAGCACTCGATTACACTGGCGAAGCTAGCGCTCGCATACCGAGGCAAAGCTAACACTCGCGTACTGCATCCAAGCTAACAGCCGTGTACTGTGGTTAAGCTAGCACTGGTGTACCGCGACGAAGCTGGCATTCGTGCGCTGCAGTGAAGCTGACAGGCACTTACTGCACCGAAACTAACACTCTCTTACTGTGGCGGAGCAACCATATGTGTACATACTGCGGCAATGTTAACTCATGCACGTGCACTCTGCGGAATTGTTTTTAGGGCTTGACTGTTTTTCTACGGACGACATTGTGAAAGTACACTAGCCGAGCAATAATTTTTTTACCCATGTTTAGCAGTGCATTTCTTGGTGGTTTACATGGTATATTGAACATTGAAACATTGAACATTATTAGGAAAATATTCAATTTGCACTCAAACATTACTATTCAAATTCGTTTCGCACTCAAAGCTTTGTTATTTGCATAATCTCATTATGAGATTTTCAGAGACAGCGTAAAAGCACCACTGCGGCAGCAAGGATTGCATGGCTGGCTCGTGATGCAGGAGAGCTGAGAAGAAGTGGGGCTCACACAGACTAGTGTCATCCTTCGTCACAAAATGTAGCGCAGAATACGAGACGCCCCCACAAACAAGAAGACGAGACCAGCGCTACATTTTTTGACGAGTGAGGAACAACCAACATGCCCAAACCTTAACCCTTCTGAACTGTTGTCCTCGCTCGAGTTCTACTGGGGGCCTGGTGGCACTCTGGCACGCTACAAACACGAAGCTGCTGCCGCAGCTGCGTGTGCGCCATTTGCAATGGCACTGTTCACTGATCCACTGTTTATACGGTAACCCCAGGAGTGGGTGTGGCTACTGCTCATGCTATAATTCGAGATTTGAAGAAATTAGATGGTTGGAAGGGGGGAATTCTTTATATTAAGGGTGTCTCCTGCTGTCACTTAGCTAAGCAGATGTCACAAATACTTGCGTTCTTCTATGGGGCTGCAACGGGGAATTGAAAAACTTCACAATGTTGAGGAATTCATTGCATGGAGGTTTGTTACAGGAAGGTTTAACTGCATATCGAACTCTTTTCATACTGCCTCAGAAATTGCATCCATTTCCAACCTTCTATTTTGAATGATGCCAGATGTAAAGAAGTCACAGTTTTGCTAGAAGGGCGGTGCAACGAATGCGACAGCAACGCATGTCGCAGCTTTAGGCAACGAATGTACAGAGTAAGACTCGCAGCTTTAAGGATGATGTGTTTCCGCTTTGTTCCACTGGAATGCGTGATACGGTCCAGCATTGAGCTGCATATTGCTCCTCCGGACATGTGGAGTGTGGATGCACACTTTTCGTCCAGCGTGATGAGCCTTTAGCCGAAGCTTTTGGTTGGCTGCGTGACGCACTGCAACTGTAGATTTTGCTACGGTGCTGCACATAAGTACTTCCCCACTTATATTGCAAAAAGAGTAGAGCCTGTAACAGGAAGCCGCATCTGAGCCACATCTCTGCTTATTCAGTGACAAGAACATAGTCATCTAAGGAGCGCATCTGGAGACTTAGGTTGTACATTTGATTCCCTGGCTGAGCACCTGATCCTGTGATATGGACAGTTAAACCTCGATATAACAAAGTACGTGCAATCAGAAATTTACTTCGCTATATCAAAGCACCACCATTAAATCAATATTCATGATTTTTGTGCAAAGTACAGTCTCCAAAAGATCCTTTTTCACTGGAAATGTTTAAAGAATGTTTGAATAACAGAGCCACATAAAAAAAAATTTAACTTAATGACATTACAGAAGGTTTTATGTTGAACCGGAGATTCCGTGACCGCACCTTGATACTGTCAGAGCCCACGTCACAGCGGCCACACGTCACGCGTAAAGGTTAAAGAAACACAGGTGCAACGGAACTGTGGCAATAAATGGTAGTGAGGCTATTGCACCCATTCTGCTAGCACGGCTTGTTATCAATACTTTGGGTGTTTCACAGATCGTGTGTGATGCTGATGTTATGCTGATGTTATGGTCACCGAACCGCTAGCTATCAACAGTCAGATGAATGCGCACCATCTAAAACCATAGGGATGCTACAAAAGACAAAGCAAAAATACTTGCTAGAAAATTTTCGTTTTATGTCACCCCTGTGATCCGGCGGTGACACGACAACACGTTGCCGAAGCTGCCATGACACCAATCGTATATCATGCATAAAGATTAAAGAAATGCAGGCACAACGCACAGTGATAAGTGATAAGCAAGGCTATCGCACCTATTCTGCAACAGTCTTGCTATTGAAAATATTGATGTTTCCTGCATAGAGGGGGAGGCGCCGATGTTATTGTGTTCACCGAAGTGCTGGCTATCAGCTTAGTATGACAAACCAGCTACATCACTTCACGGTGGCAGCGTTTTCTGTTTTGTGGCACTGCACTTGTATGTACGATGTATGAATGATGACCTGCCCCTGTTTTTCAACAATGTGATGTCACGCAGAGCATTGCCATCGAGTTCGCGGTGAACGAGTTTCACACTGGTTGGCAAAAAGCTCCAGTAGTTTACTCGGGCTTTGCACGCGATTGTGCTGTCCCTTCCTGAAACTGCACGCCAAAGGTATGTAAAAAAGCTGCAAGTTCGTGGAATGGAGTATCTCGATCCCTACACACCATTTCGGAATAGAAGAATGACCCTAGCGTTGGCCATACGTTTGGTTTAGAATCTGTGTGTACCTCGTGAGAACACCTGGCCCGTAGATGGGTTAGAAAATGTACAAGGTAGCTTCCTTGCACTGCAGAAACAATGCAAAAATTTGTGCACAATGGTGGCGCCGTGTGTCCTCACTACATTTCTTATGTGCAGTTTCACTCGCATGTTCAGCTAGGGCGAATGGTTCAGCTTCTGCGAAAGCCTGTGCTGCAAGTAGCTCGCGACACAATATAATGGAGCCTCAAAAGCGCGAAGGAAGCAATGGGGGCCTACATGCATGTGTTTTCGGTAGCCAAGAGGCAAGGACATGTGTTCCAGCACAGCCCGTATGCTGCACTTAACAAATGCAGGTGTCGCCATTATAGTGCATGACTCTCTGCCATGCAGAAAAGCTTCCTTCCAGATTTTGCAACCCGTCTAAGCAGAGGCCATGACGTTACTGATCGCTCAAAGCGCAAGGCCTTAGAATGGAAGGCCACTGTCAGCGAGTGCTTGTCTCGAACTTGGGCATGGAATGCATGTTCCTCAAAGAAAACGAGACACCATCACAGAGAACCATGGCCATGCCATACGAGCTGTGGGCAGCGTCCACACCTACGCACTGCAAGTGCATGGCTGAGTGAGTTGTAGCCCTCACTTGCATTTCTTTCTGTTCTTTATGCTCAAGAACTAAACTTTTATCCGGTCAAAAACAGGCAAAACTTGTACTGTCTATCGCATCCAAGAACACAAACAAAATTTCCCTTTGAGATGCTACCCTGACGCAAGCTGCAGCAAAGTGAGCGCGAAACGCAAAAATCTGCACGTTTGGAACCACAGCTTCCTGGACGTGAGTTTCCATTTCAAACTGCATTCAAGACATTCACACTTCTTTATTTGTGTTTCAAGGCTAGTCATCTTGAAAGCAAACACGTTAGGTACCCAGTCCAGGTGCAGAGGAAATGAAGACAGGCACATGAGTTGATAAAATATGCATGCTCACAAATGCTGCGAAAGCACAGATAACAAAAAGCCTAACAGCTCTAAGAAACAGGAAATCCTCTTTGCTAATGCAGTCAAGAAATTCCGCTGCAGTCTGACAGCTTGCATTTTACTTGGGGCACCGCTCACACCCGAGCTTTCCATCGACTGTCGTCTTTCGGATGATGAAGAAAAGAAAACTGATGCTGTTCCTTTTGTTGCATGTTTGGCACATCCTATAGTGCCACAGCTAACCACCATGTCAAAGCGGCAAGATGCACGCGCACAATACAAACCAATATAGACTCGATCCGTCAGTAAGGCAGCACGGAACTGCACAGAACACTGCAATGTTTTGCCAATGAGTCCATTCGCACGTGCGTGGAAGGGTCACGTGACTTATGCCACTGCCCTTTCGTGACATACCCCAGGACACGTCTATTTAGTAAGACTCTGTGTGTCGTGAATTTCAGTTGCTACTATGGATTTGTTCAATAGATATTGTAAGTTGCCTCTATAACAGAGCGCTTGCATAATTTTGTAGAGTTCGTAGGCATGTGGCAGCTAACCACAAGCAGCTAAGAAAAACAATCTGTAGTAAAAGCGTCTATTAGTTTCGACTGCTTTGGCTGAGAATGTATGCTGTTCATCGGATAGTCTAGACAAGCTTCTTTCTTGCTGTGAGTTGTGAGAAATGAGCCATGTGATCTCCAGAAATAAGCAACGGTGCCATTTTTCCTTGTCGATCACGATCACTTGTTGTGTACAAGCCTCATCGGTAACACCCGTACTATCGCGATCTCTTGCAGGATAATCAAGATAACCAAATCGTACGCTGACACACGATGTGAAATAAGGAACCATGCTGCTTGTGGAGTGCACAAGGCACTCAATACGATGTGCGAGGATCAGTGTAGTTGCTCGCATGTTTATTCTCTGCATCCCCTGCATTGGTGGTGAGAAGGCAAGAATTCGGGCTCCTCCTTGGCCTCAGCAGGCGTGGCGTGCAATTCGAAAACAGTGTTCGGAAAAGCTGCGCGCAACTCGGTCATTTTACCGCAGGCACCCGCAAAAGTTTCAAATAATTAGCTTTATATTCTTCTATGGCTGCAGTTAGGCTTCGTTATACACTCTAACCTCGTTATAATGAAACAGGGTATAAGAAAATAATGGATATAATGAAGTAAAAGTTGACTTTTCAATCGGTATAATGAACTAAAATCGTTTCTGAAACCAAAAATCAGCATGCGGTCGCACGAAAAAAAGTCGCCTCCCACATGCGTTCGGAACGGCGATTCAGACATCCCCGCGGCCCGATGAAACCGCCACGCATTGCCGTACGCAAGCACACCATTATGTACTGCTGTCTTCCTCCGTCCTACTCCTCACTAGGCATTTCCATTTTTTTCTTTTCTCGCAACTGCTAGCTGTCAAACGTGGCCCCCCCCCCCCCCCCCGAGATTGCACTGCACAAATCTCGGAGGTCATG
Source organism: Hyalomma asiaticum (assembly GCA_013339685.2). Taxonomy (NCBI): domain Eukaryota; kingdom Metazoa; phylum Arthropoda; class Arachnida; order Ixodida; family Ixodidae; genus Hyalomma; species Hyalomma asiaticum. Next base: position 38,968,201 of record CM023482.1, on the reverse strand, counting down.
CTAACTGTGCATTTAGACGGCTGGCTGTAGAGATATGAGGGACAGATGTGATGGTGCGGCGTTGCTTGCGTGCGGTGGTGAGAAATTAATGCATCCACTTCTCTCGTTACAGTCGGCTGCAAACGCTACCGAATGCTGATGCGGCTGCGTGTGGCCTCCGAGAGTGCATTGGCGATGTAAAGAGCTTGGGAACTGCAAGATGGCCACTGCAGATTCACCCTACGACACACACGTGTGTGTTGTAGTGTATGGGGTGCTCGGTAGTCCACCAAGTGCTGCTCGTCAACGGCAAACGTAGTTTTGCTGCTGACTGTTCGACAGCGTCTCATCGTTTCTCTGGTTTTGTGGTAACGTGGACGAGCTGTGCGCTACACGGAAGCAAAAGACAATTGCATTGCGACAGAATGCAGCCTCTCACGCCCGCTGCCGATCTGCACAGTACTGGTGACTAGGTTTTCTTTTTATTGTTTTTGTTACTGCATTTAACTTTATCACATGTGTGGCTTTATCACGGTCCACAGCGCCGTCATCTTATTTGTGCATTAAAATTTTTGCCGGAAGTGGTAAATATGGCAGTTAATAATGGTTATAACGAAATAATGGACATAATGAAGTAATCCCATGTCTCATTTTGGCTTCGCTATAATGACATGCTTTGTCATTATAACATGCTTTCTTTGTTGTTATATAATAACATGCTATTATAAATAACACGCTTTGTTATTTGGAGGCAAGAAATACATGGTGTTCTATGAACACCGCATCGTAAGAATCAAACATTTCTTTATATCAAGAATTTCATTTATTGAAGTTTAACTGTATTGAATACTGGCTACATTGAGCAGTTTCATGACCCACACACTGTGAACTGTACAGTACACGTAACACAGAGGCTTATGGAAGAAAGCAAAACAGCAACACAGACGCAGGGACACCTGGAAGACCATGCGTTCTGGCCTTGGGCAACTCCACTACTTTCCCAGAGGGCAGCAATCACTACACTAAATGACAATGGTGTCGGGCACATGTACGCAACGCACCTGCTGGAACTGGACGAGCGCCTCGACGCGGTCGTTGACACCTGCACACCAGGGCACAAGGCCCGACCGGCGAAAGCCAGCCCAGAGGTCCCGCTGCTCGTGCCACACACGCTGGAAGTGGTTTGAAAAGCGCCCCTTGGTTATCAGCAGCCGACGCAGGTTGTCCATGTAGGTGCGCTCGTGCAGGCATGCCAACATGGCACGCAGTGTCCGGCACACCCGTTCCTGCTCGGGCGGTGGCATCTTCAGCTGGTCCATCTTGTTCAGCAACGAGCTGCGTGGAAGCATGATTAAGCAAGCCTACTACCAAAAGCATTGTACCACTGCGTGCACGGATTGCTATGACATCCCGATGTGTGTTAATGTAATGATTTCCACCCTTGTGGAAATCATTACATTAACAAAACAAATCCAAATGGTGTCACAAAACATCCCACCTACAGATATGTGGATTGTTGTACAGATGTTGTGTACCGGATTCCGTTAAGTTGTGGAAAGAGTTATATCGGACAGACGGGCAGGTGTATTAATGTCAGACTGCGCGAACACGACAATAAAGTGAACAAGACACAACCAGATGGGTTCCTATCTCTGCACTGCAAGAAATGCAAATGTCACCCGTGCTTTCAAAATACCACCATCTTAGGTAGAAGTGTGTGCGAACTAACACGCCTAATTCTAGAAGCTGAACGAATAGATAGTGCTGGTGGTGCATGTGTCAGCAGTCCGTCAATCCCCCTTTTGCATGTCTGTGTGGTGGCCTCTCGCGGGCACGGCACGAAACAAGCTGTACGGCGTCGCGCGAAACCTGTCGTGCGCTACCCCAGCGTTTCTCTATGGCACAACATGGTCGGGCAGCGACACACACAGTGAGCGTTGCGCTTATTTCCGATTTGAAACGCTGTACGAATTTCTGGGAGGCCTCTCCGGCATGGTGAACACTTACAGCGAAAAGAGCCGACCATGAGAAAGCCTTGGGTATCTAAAAACGTTGCAAAATGCCGCCCAAATGGGAAAGGCACGGAAGCGAGCAGGCACCGCTCGCTTCCCATGTGCACACGATCACTTGAGGGGTGGAATCCGGTTTGTTTGAGACTGCGTGCATAAAAGGAAAGGCGGTGGGGGGGGGGGGTGACTTCTCGTGAAAGCGTATGGCACCTGCCTCTGCATCCAACACAGTCCGTGGGCCTGCCTCCCACAACAGCCACTGTCATGGTGTCGGTGGCAGTGGCCGTCACTGCTCCCGCTACGAGTGCCGTGGGTCATGGCTACCCGACGAGGACAACACAAAAAGCGCGATCACATGCAAACATCGCTCGCTTGTCATCGACGTTCGGTTGAAGAGCGGCATTGTATGCCACTATGCCAAGGGCAAGCTTTCTGAGAAAAAAAAAAGAAAAAAACGCGGCATGCTCTTAGTTCAACGACAGAGCCCACACCGAGTGTGGGAACGCAGCACAATAGCACCCGGGATAGACACCTGTAGGGCGTGCATGCGGTACCACAGACGGGTCAATCCCGTCAAAAGCAAGTTTGCACTGCTGCGCCCAAGCTCACGCTGTCTGCACAAGAAACACGAGGATCGCTTTTGCTGGATTTTGTGTTTTATTTGTTGTTCTTCTATACGTCCCCTTTCCGTTTCTCCCTTCGAAAATAAAGCAGTTGTCCTGGTGTGCTGAAAGTGAACGGACGTATCGTGCCTTTTTCAACTCTCCGAAGTTTCTCTCCAATTAAGCCTACAGAGAGATAGCTAGATCTCAATCCGCGTAAGGTTTGCTGCCAGTAGCGTTTGTTCAAGCCACGGAGCACCAGCATACCTGACTGGAGTCGTGAACGGATGCACAACCAGGCCACGGATCACTGAAAACGCTAAGGGCACAACTGAAGGAATTCATGGCAGCAACGAACGAGGAATACTCAGGGATGATGTGTGTGTGTGTGTGCAATCCAATGTTTAATTAGTTGAAACCCGCGTCAACTCACAGACTTATGTGAAGTATTCGTCGTCCATCATCCGATACGAGAGGCAACGTGCTGGAATAACACCTAACTCTATCTTGCAGGGTAAGATTTTTCGCTATTGTGATGATCCGAGTGACCATGCACATTGCCGGATGTCTGCCTTTTTTCCTATCCGTGTCGCTATTACAAAAAAAAAAAAAAAACTGTTTGGCTACGGGAGTACGGAGCAATGGTTTCACTGAAAGACAAGCTCTGATGTGTTCGGCGCGCGTTCTTCGCGGCTAAAGCCGTGTCATATACGCGGCATTTGCCTGCCTGCACCGTACGATGATGTGAGAAAACTTCATGTTACCAAAAATGTGTGTCTGGATGGCGTACCGGCCCAGCTGGCGCCGAGTATCATTACTTTCGGTAACGGGTACACTGTTCCGCACTGCGCGCCGCTTGCATCGTCTGCTACGATGCCGTACGGGTCGTTTGCGCCGGATTCGGCGCATGCGCACTCGGACCATGCAAAAGGCGGATTGCGCTCTCAAGAAAGGAGCTACAATACCTGCGTATGAGTTGAATTTGTGTTTCCGTGTGTGATATGAAAAACAGTGTGCAAAAAAGTGTACAAGAACCACGTGGTGCCCAGAAATAAATCATCTGTTGGAAGTGTAGCGCTCTGTGTGTGTTCTCCTTGTGTCCTGTTACTTTGTGCTACCATACTTATCAAAAGATTGTGGACTATGAGAGACACCATATTTGGAGGGCTCTGTAATGTGTACTGCACTCTAGAAGAGCAAGAAGCTTTCACAATATACTCACATTTATACTTCACAATCTCAGCATTGCCAGCACTGCTATATGTATCGAGATATGGCTAAAGCAAACAGAATGTTATGCTGGTCATATCCATGCCATGTTATAAGTTGCGATGATCAGATGGTTGAACACTATGAAAAACAGGTGATGCTGCCAGAGCCCACATTGCAGCCGGTGGACTTGCCTTCACCAGAGTGTGACAAAGACAAGTCCAGTGGTCGTAAATGATGGATCTAGTGAGATTTCATGATCTGCATTGTTCATCAGCTCAAGCCACTATCTTCCCTTGTACCTTTGTTCTTGTTAGAATGATATAACTAAACCATGAACACAATACTGTCTATGGCAAAGCACAGTTTTGTTTCCATGATGTTCCCAATGTGTATGTCATACGCGTCAAAGGCAACTTGAAGCAGTACATGCTTCAAATAGCCCCAGAACTGTTCCAACAATAATCAGCAAAATAGTGAGCCAGCAGCAAAATTCAGCACTCCGTACAAAGCATGTAATTTATTCAAAGGTTTTAACTACGCACATTGCTACCGACTGAAATGGCCATACTGTACTGCACTTGCAGCTGCTTGTGCATTTAGAATGGCATGATCTTGCGATGTCACTCACATGACCTGTCTGACTGGCTTCTTGTATATTAGTATGGGAGAAGCAAACATACTGAATGGCCGGGTTTGTGGGAGCATCTTGTGGTGCAGAGGTCAACGAGAAAAACGTGCAGCATAGCCCATGCAATCTGCTGCACGCTTAGCATGGCTTGAGAGGAAGGTAGCCTTTACTGCTTGCATAACTAACTTAAGAAAGAACAGCAACCTTTTAATGTGCAGTTCTTTAATCATGCCATTTTTTTTTTTCAAGCTTCATTCTCCAAACTGGATATGCCTACAGATGGACCTGTGGAGACTGGCAGACCGAGGCATCAGCAGTAAGTAATAGAAAACATGCTGTGTCACTGCAGCATCATGAAGATATGCCAGAGATACCAGAACCATGAAGACAATTGGAAAAGTTGTAAGAAGGGGAGGTATTTACACAATGCTAAGTCAACTCAAACGTAGGTAGAACCCCCCCCCCCCCCCCCTTCCATCAATAAGAAGTCAAAAGAAAGGCCCCAATGGCAGCCCACATTTCTATTGGGCCATTATGTTTTCCCCCAATTCAGATTTCAAGGTTTAATGAAATGTGTCCACTTATTATTACACAAATATGACATGTACAGTTGACTCTTGCTACAACAAACGCCGCTTCAACAAAATTTCCGGTACAATGAACACATCTCTCTGTGCCGTTTCGCTTTAACGAAATTTGACAATGCAATTCCAGTTTCGAAAATTTGATTTGCTATGCAGTCAACACAATTCCAAACATATTGGTGCATTTCAGAAGATAAAAATATGTCTACAAAGTTGAAATCGCATGTTGGTACCACCAGAAACGGCCGATGTTGACTGTGTGGTTGATTACCGATGTGTACCGACGCCGTCTACTGATGTCTGTTGAGATAGAGCGTGTGACCGCCCCTCTCCCATCGGCGTCCCTTTTGGTGCTTCGCCCGACGAAAGTAGGGCTGGGCATTTCCTCTCTGCTTGAGAAGTAAGTGACGACAGCCATCACACACGGTGCGATGTTATCGCATTGTTCAGTTCGCTCGGCGGAGACGGCCGGGTCGTTTCATCTCTGCTTCAGCCGTGTTCGTCACCGGTGTTAGCGTGCTTTTGCTCGTGCGTAAAACATATGATGCGTGGGCGGTGTTATCAAGTTGGACTTCGTACAGAAAAATGGCGACTGCAAAAACCGCTAACAGTGTCCATATCATTGCTATCACAACTCCCCACCCCCCGGTCGACAACGTTTTTTTTTTTTAGGGGCGAAGCTCCTCTTAGTCTATCCTTGTCACGAGTCACGCGTAACCGGCAGTATCTCCTGAACAGTATAATAGATGGCGCTGTCTCATAGAAGTACATGCAAACTGCAGTTGAGTGATGATATTTTAGATGGCGCTGTACACAATCTGTGTCGTCATCACCATTTCTCGTCTCATTTCCTAGATGGCGTTGGTCCAATAGAAGTGTGTGCAATAGTGCGCTTGTGTGAATCGCCACTAGATGGCTGTGGAAGTGCCGCTACTCTCCGATTGGCTGCTGCGCGGGCTGTGCCTGGGTGCGCAGGAAACGAGTGCCTCTCTCAGTCTCCTGGATCGTCGCCGTTCCAAGACGACGCCCGCCCGGCCCATCGACGGAGACCGATTTGGCGCTACAGCTGCGGCGGTATCATAGCTACCCCGCACCGTCTCGGGATCCGCCAGGCACCGCGCTCGATTCGCCGCCGCTTCTCAGGCTCGCCTTCCGGGTTCCGCTGCTCGGAGTGCACGTTGCGCCGCGGCGTCATTGGCGCGCACCGTCTCGGGATCCGCCAGGCGCCGCGCTCGCTTCGCCGCAGCTTCTCGGACTCGCACCGCGGGATCCTGAAGACCTGCTTGCATAACTAACTTAAAAAAGAACAGCAACCTTTTAATGTGCAGTCCTTTAATCGTGCATAATGACTTGAAGACGCGAAGGAAAGTACACAGACGACACACAAAAAAACGACAAGGACGAGCGCTTAGGCGCTCGTCCTTGTCGGTTTTCTTGTGTGTCGCGCTCATCCTTGTCGTTTTTTTGTGTGTCGTCTGTGTACTTTCCTTCGCGTCTTCAAGTCATTATGAATGGTCACCAACTAGCCCAAACAAGAGTTCTGATCCTTTAATCGTGCTTTTTTTTTTTCAAGCTCTGTTCTCCAAACTGGATACGCCCACAGATGGACCTGTGGAGACTGGCAAACCGAGGCATCGGCAGTAAGTAACAACAGAAAACATGCTGTGTCAATGCAGCATCATGAAGATATGCCAGAGATACCAGAACCATGATGACAACTGGAAAGAAGGGGAGGTATTTACACAATTCTAAGTCATCTCAAACGTAGGTAGGACCCCCTCCCCCTCCATCAATAAGAAGTCAAAAGAAAAGCCCCAATGGCCGTCCACATTTCTATTGCACCATTATGCTTTCCCCCAAATTGGATTTCAAGTTTTAATGAAATGTGTCCACTTATCATTACACAAATATGACATGTACAGTCGACTCTTGCTACAATGAACACCGCTTCAACGAAATTTCCGGTACAACGAACACATCTTTCTGTGCCGTTTCGCTTAACGAAATTTGACAATGCAATTCCAGTCTCGAAAATTTGATTTGCCGTGCAGTCAACACAATCCCAAACATATTGGTACATTTTAGAAGATAAAAATACGTCTACAAAGTTGAAATTGCGTGTTGGCACCACCAGAAATGGCCGATGTTGACTGTGTGGTTGATTACCAATGTGTACCGACGCCGTCTACTGATGTCTGTTGAGATAGAGCGTGTGACCGCCCCTCTCCCATCGGCGTCCCTTTTGGTGCTTCGCCCGACGAAAGAAGGGCTGGGCGTTTCCTCTCTGCTTGAGAAGTAAGTGACGACAGCCATCACACACGGTGCGATGTTATCGCATTGTTCAGTTCGCTCGGCGGAGACAGCCGGGTCGTTTCATCTCTGCTTCAGCCGTGTTCGTCACCAGCGTTAGCGTGCTTTTGCTCGTGCGTAAAACATACGATGCGTGGGTGGTGTTATCAAGTTGGACTTCGTACAGAAAAATGGCGACTGCAAAAACCGCTAACAGTGTCCATATCATTGCTATCACAACTCCCCCACCCCCCGGTCGACAACGTTTTTTTTTTTTTAGGGGCGAAGCTCCTCTTAGTCTATCCTTGTCACGAGTCACGCGTAACCGGCAGTATCTCCTGAACAGTATAATAGATGGCGCTGTCTCATAGAAGTACATGCAAACTGCAGTTGAGTGATGATATTTTAGATGGCGCTGTACACAATCTGTGTCGTCATCACCATTTCTCGTCTCATTTCCTAGATGGCGTTGGTCCAATAGAAGTGTGTGCAATAGTGCGCTTGTGTGAATCGCCACTAGATGGCTGTGGAAGTGCCGCTACTCTCCGATTGGCTGCTGCGCGGGCTGTGCCTGGGTGCGCAGGAAACGAGTGCCTCTCTCAGTCTCCTGGATCGTCGCCGTTCCAAGACGACGCCCGCCCGGCCCATCGACGGAGACCGATTTGGCGCTACAGCTGCGGCGGTATCATAGCTACCCCGCACCGTCTCGGGATCCGCCAGGCACCGCGCTCGATTCGCCGCCGCTTCTCAGGCTCGCCTTCCGGGTTCCGCTGCTCGGAGTGCACGTTGCGCCGCGGCGTCATTGGCGCGCACCGTCTCGGGATCCGCCAGGCGCCGCGCTCGCTTCGCCGCAGCTTCTCGGACTCGCACCGCGGGATCCTGAAGACGAGCACGAGCCGCCGCGGCCCTCCACGCCTGCCGCTCTGCTGCGTCCATGCCCCACCGACGATCCGACACCCATAACTTCCGGAGCTTCGCCCACCTCACCATCATTCACCTCGTGGATATGCTGTGATTTTTTTTTTTTTTTTATGGTCCAAGGACCACCCTGTTGAGTACTGTATTTACTCGAATCTAACGCGCACCTTTTTTCCGATAAAATGGGTCTAGAAATCGTACGCGCATTAGAATCAAGTGCGAACGAATGACAACGTTAACCAAAGTTGCTACGTCGCCGATGCAATCTCTGAGACCCCCGGCCGCACCAGCTTTCGGTAGCGCTCATGGGTGGCCATAACGGGAGAATAGATGTTTCCCGTCGCTGCATGCAAAACGGCTCATCATTGCATTTCTCCCTCATATCTGTGCTGAGCCTGAGCTTCTCACTCGTGCACGCTGCATGACGTACGTGCGAGATTGCGTCGCGGCAATCTGAGACCACGCCCCGATCATGCTTAGGCTTAGCTGTGCTAGCCTGCGCAGCACCCATGGCAGCACATGGCAGCAAGCATGAGGGAACTGCGACAGCACGGAGGAATGCAGCATTGAGAGTAAATGATGTTACCGCCACTTTCATGCGGCTACGCCCGGCAACGTGCAGCAGTTTTGTCGGGACATCGGAGTTATAGATTGGCGCACCAAATGCCTTCGAGACAATGCGGATCAAGCTAAGAGGGAAAGCCACAGCACGGCCGTTCGAGGGACTGCAGGGGTCCAAAGTTAGTGGTCCGTTTATTATGCGGGTGCGTTCATTACACGAGTACGCCATTTGTTTTTATGAATGTGAGAAGGTTGATTACTAAGGAATTTTTTTTTTTCGTGTGTGCATGTTACAATCGATGTTTCACTCCTTTTTTTGGTCGCGGGAAACGGGTGCGCGTTACTATCGAGGGCGCGGTAGAATCGAATAAATACGTAAATCTCCTGGATTTCTTTTTTCCGAACTTGGCAGGTATAGTTTCAGTACTCGCTGTTTTCGAACCCTTCCGACTACCGCCGTGATGCCGTGTACCGCGCGCAAGATTGAGGCATAAAAGTTTCATTGTTCTACCAGCCCAGGTCAGTTATATTTTTTCGATTTCACCACAACAAAATTTTCGCATCAACGAATTTTTTTTCTGCGCACCTCAATTTCGTTGTAGCTAGAGTCGACTGTATAAGTGTTCCATGACTGCACGATTGTTGGTAAAGAAGTAAAGTACAAACGTAAACACACTGCTCATTTCATTAATGTGATGGTGCTTGTGGTACTGCACAACACAAAACATACCATCTTAGTATATTTCTCCACCAATGGCTTGACGTCACAAGCTCTACAATTTGCCTCCACAATCTGCCGTGTGCTGCGTTCGTATTCTGCTACATGGAGCACACACATAGCTGCATTCTCCCGATGGAGGTTAGGCACTTACCGAATGACATGGTAGTGGCACAGCAGCGTGGTGCTTGCCTGGTCGAAGAAGTTTCGCAGCCCCTGTAGCTTGAGCTGCTCTTTGCCCAGCAGCAGCAACCGCACCTGGGAGGCCACGGGGTTGGCCTGTGTGAACACACTCATCAGAAGACCCACGACGAGCCGCACGGGCCGCATGACGAGCGCAAAGGCAAACGGGCAGCCCAGGCCAGCCGCATCGTGGCCACTCCACGAGGCGAGCGAGAACCGGGGCCGGCCCCCGGGCCCCGTCGCCATGGCGGCAAACGTGTAGCCACTGTCGAAGAGCAGCAGCTCGGGGAACTGGCGTAGCGATCGCCGCATAGCACCCGTCTGAAAAAACACGGCCGTCACCGCATCACCGGCACCCACGATGACCGAGACGGCGGCGTCGGCATCTGCCTCCTCCAGCTTCTCGAGTTCGCGCAGCAGTGATGCAATCTCGGTAGCCTCGCGCAGTGAGCTGTCCGTGGCTGCGCCGTTGCCACCCGCACCGCCCAGGGTAAGCTGCAGCTGTCGGGCATGGCGAACACTGAGTGCCCGGAACTCCTCGCCCACGCCTGTGTGTAGTGGGTCCATGCCGTCCTCATCGTCGTCGCTTTCTTCGCTCGAGCTGGACTCTGGTTCGCCGCCCTGGTCGCCGTCGGCTTCAATCTGGGCGTCCCCATCACCGTCGGCTTCCAGTTCACCCATGTTGGAGTCTTGCATTGCTGTGAGGCCCTCCTGGTGAAACCAAATGGACAATAATTAAAAAACAGAAATGCAGATAACACAGATTCTTCTGGTACTATCTGTTACGCACTGATGCACCTAACAAACCAATGCAAGCAATAGGGTACACAACAACAAAAGAACAAACAAAACTGTGTTGGCTCCATGTTATGCTGTTTATATGTGGGTGGTTCTGAACAACAACAAAATATGTTATAATAAAATGCTAAACTGTGTGTGATGACTGCAGCAAAATTGACAGTACTGGCGATAGCATGATGATGATGGTAATGTTGGAACAACAGCCCAGTGATGATGTTATGATGTGGTGACACAATGGGTGATGGCATAGTGATGTCACGGTGATGGCAGAATAATGATGACAACAGAACGACACTGCCTGTTGTCTTCTCTGCTTTCATCATGCCCACTCCCATTCTGCTTCAATGCTTCCACCACGTGCTCGCCTAACAGGGTTCTGAAGTGGCGTCACTCACCAATGTCAAGCTTTCTCAAGAAACCTATCAATTCAAAGGCAAACTCTAGGGATTTGGCAATGAGAATCCAAACAATTGCATCTTGCCCACAAATTGTTGTTGCTGTTGAGGAGATTAACTTGCTGAAGCTGAGGGCCTCGTCATAAGTAGCGTCGGTAGTGATGGTATCAGCAAGACAATTCATCACACCAGAAGACTCCCTTCATCACTTCCCACGTGGTTATCCGCAGTTTGAAGACAAAGTGACATGCTGAACACCGCAGGCAAGGTGAATGCAGAGAACAAAAATTGTAGCAGTGAAGGGCAATGGTGAAATGACGATGGTAGCTATGACAGCGTGATGCCACTGCATCATGCTGTCAGAAGACACGTGAGTGTTGACAGTATGATGACGGTGTCATAGGAACATCATTGCTGTTTCGGTGTTGTGCTTTACATGCGGCATTACATGCTGCAGTAAAGGAATGATGCACCGATAGCGGCACAGCTATGAATACTGCAGCGAGACGGGTCGATGACACAGGAGGCTTAGTTTTAAGTTTTTAATGAAGGACTGTCAAAGTAGACAGTCTCTGCAAGATTCCATGCCTCAACTGGCAAGAATCTTACATCTGCATGTTAGAGTGCAGCTACGAATGTCAGACCACTTCTAAATATTTCCCTTCATTAAGCTTTTTCTTGTTTAAAGGCTGCTCTCTTTCAGGCATCAGTACTTCTTTCAGATGCATTCAGAGATTGACCTTACTAGGGCAGTTCAACCCGCAAAGTAATGGAGGGCAAAAGGGATGAAAGGTTGTTTATTGCTGCAGCATGGCTTTGTTAAGAAAGTGTGGCGCCGTCTTCAAGTGACAAAGTCCACCTATTATATTCTAGTAATTATGGTGCGTCATGATGACAGTTCAAAGGAGCATACCACCATAAGCTAAGCAGAAAAGCCAGGCAAATTTGTCCAAATCCAATGTAGCACTATCAACCCAACACAAACGAGTGATGGACCAAGTACTGTACTAGACAGACTTTTACTCAAACAAAAAAAAAAAAGAATAAAGACTCACTGTTGATAGCTCATTGCTCATGTAGTTTCACTCACTTTCCTAATTTTGAACATAGCACTAAATTTAATGAATGCTTTTCGATACATTTAGTTTTTCAAGCAGTAGAACTAGTCACTAGGGTCTAGGGTGTTACGCAGCTTCTGTGTAGGTCAGCAGTGTTGCAAGAAGGGCTTGATGGCTGTCGGAGGGAACCATCTTAGCATTTGCTCATGATTGACCTGCTGTAGAGTCAAGGACAGAAGTTGGGCAGGCTCACGAGGTGGGGTAGTGAGGTCTGGCATCTCGCCTGTTCATGAATAAAGGCCATGATTAGTACTTTGACCAGTTATCATTATGGCTAGAAGTAACCGCAAAGCCTCAAAGGCATTTGATATGAGAAATAGTGTGGCAAGCATGTGATTACTGCTGGTGTAATTCATTATAACTTTGGCAACAGGTGATGACAATAGTAAGGGCAGTGGGATTCATGCTGGACGAATCTGAAAGGCGTCATCGTAGATACCTTTTTTTCTTTTTGGCACTGTTGACAATCAGATTGCAAAGAAAGATGATGTTCGCTAGGCAACTTGTGAAGTTCTCCATGCTGTTGCACTCACTGAAGGAAGTGCTGCTTGGCGCAAAGCTCTCGCACGTTATGCCGACCAGACATTCCACAAAAGCAGTTTTAACATCTCACAAGGCTTACTTGGATGCTTCAGTGCCAAAGTAGGCAGTGCCAGCGGTGCCACTGAACAGTGCTGGTCATGGTGCAGTGTACAGCACCATGCACAAGAGCAGAATTTTTTAACACTGCTGATCATGATGACAGTGGACAGTACCACACTCAACAGGAGACGTCGACGAGGCTGACTGCTCCCTAATGTTGTTTGGCTTAGCATTGTTGGCGGTGCAAGCAAGAATGCGGTTTTGGAGTTTCAGGATGAGCTTGGCGAGCACCTCCTTCCAAATGTAACAATGTTTACAAATAATACACAAAAGTCAGAATCAGGATTGTGTGTTTGTCCTAGTCTAGTGCAAGCTGAAGGAAGGTAGCCATGTTGGTGTTCGGGTCTTCATCTTTCTCACTTCACGGGCTGCAAGTCCTGTTGCGTAACAATCATGTTTCATCCTGTCTTTCATGTTTACAGACAGAAGACTGCAAGCTACAGCCAGTGAACATGAAGAAGTGAGGCTTTACCTGTGAGAGGTCATTGGTGCTGTCAACTGCGTTGGTGTCGGGGGCATCTGGTGGGTCCGAGTGATTGTGCTCCAAGTTGACCTTGATGAGCACCAGCTTGTCAGACTGCTTGTCATACTTGATACCCACGGCTGCATTGCACTTTTTGTATGCTATCCTGCACAGTGAACGGATATGCAGAAGGACATTAATAATGACATTCCCTTACCTGGTCCTAACAAATGCGAGTTCCTACTTAGTATTAGAAGCTCCTAACATGCTTTGAACTTTCCGGGTGCGTCAGAACAGTGAGAAATACACCTCGATGTGACTGCCTAAGCTAAATGTTGCTGTTCAACCATAAGTAGGAGCCCTACGAGTACTGGTACAGTTATGTTTCTTAGGTGGTGACAGATTAAACTATTAATGTGGCAGTGTACGTAATGCTATTGACACATTAGTTCCAGCAAAGCTGAGCTTTATAAAACCAACTGCACAGTGAAATACTAGACGACATATCTGAGAGCAACAACACAGGTGGTTACAACTCGTGATGCAATGATCAAATGGCCTCCAAACATTTTTGTTCTGCAGTCTCTTTCCAGCAGAAGAAATTATAAAGCAATAAAAAAAAAAGATAATTTAGTCATTAGTAGCCTGTGTTACAGGTTCATTAAGTGAACTATATTTAGTCATTGCTGTTGAAGTTATGGCTACGTTACATGTTTGATCTATACCATGTGCTATTCTAGCATTTGTCTATACTTTTATAGAATTTTTCTACACCATGGTTGGGCAGAGATACTCAGAAAAGTACTCGGGAATGATAGAAGCACATATGCCGGGAGCCTTAAATACAGATACTGAGACACATTTGCCTTTGATGTAATGGGATACTTCGGAGACACTTTTGCAAAGACATGAAAAGTGTTCCAGAACGCAGGTGCAGGAATGTGGCACTAGGACACATTTTGTTTCATTTCTTTTGCTGTTGTAGTTTCGGGGTCACTGATGCTCTGCAAATGCATTTATAAAGTACGGCATATTATTACAGACAATGTTGCATTGCAATGAAAGTTGCAAGTTAAGCATACTGCTCAAATCACTAATGAAAACCAGTGAATTAAGGAAAATGTGCACCATAGGCGGAGACTTTTTCATTTTCCGGAGGGGGCGGGGGCGCCGGGATCTTTGCTGCGGTCTTCTGTCCTCATTCTCCAACTACCCTTTCTCGTCCTTCATTCTCTAATTTTCCTCCTCACCCTCTTCCATATTTTTTCAAAAACGGGGGGGGGGGGGGGGGGGGGAGCCCAGGAAATTGTAATTTTTTTTCTGGTGATGTAAACAGGCAAACTGCCACACGGCCGGACTGGAGGAGCGATGCGCTCGTCGCTTCCCCAGTCCGGCCGCGAACGCATCAACATCGCTGTAAATTCACATCTGACATTATTTTTTCCAAGAAATATTTATTTTACAATAAATGTAGCAATGTATTTCCAAATGACACAGAAAGCACAAGAGAAGGAAAAACGTCACAGGAAGTCACTTTCGTGCAAATAATTTTGAACTTTACATGATTATTTGCACTTAACATTTGTTACTCACATTGTCATGCAATCATGACCCAGTGAATTAAACACCAGTTAAAGGAGTACTGACATAAAATTTAAGGCGATCGAGATAACTTGCGGGATAGATTTGTGTCGACACACACGCATCATCTACAAGATATCAACGGCTGATATAGCTTAGAACATATTTAATAATAATGTTAACGTGCGTGTTGCGCCACTGCATGCGAAACGCGCTTTTCTGTTTCATGTAAACAACCAGTCACCAGCTGCGTGACGAGTTTGTGTTGCTGTCATGATTCTTGGGAGAGCGCTCATCCTAGCAGACGTTTCCGACGGAAAGAGGGGGCAGAATTGAACCGGAGTACAAACTGACATCCTCGCCTCGGCAGCACATTGTTGAGGGATCACGCATGTTTGAAACTTCCCAGAGGGGATTACAACAGCACCCAGGGAGCCTTCACTCAAAAGAGTTGTCCGCGCGGTGCTCATGTGAACGCGGTTTTGTGTGCACATGTAGTCAGCTAGGTTTACATGAATACCATCCTGGGTGCCGCCTCACTCATCGCTCTTTGAAACGGAAAGTGCGTCTGGGCTCCACAAAACCGTACACAAAATATTCATAATCGCGCGCTCGAGCCCTCGAGGTTTACAGCCGGAGTAAGTGGGTCATTAGCTACTTATTGCAAAAGAAAAATAAACAAGATGGAGAACTTTTGTGTCAGTACTCATACAACGCATCAACTTAATTGAAAAATGATTTACAAAACACCGACTGCCAAAAGAAAGATTCCCTGGGCTAGTGTACGAGGTTCCGCGCGCCGATTGCCGCGCCACTTACATCGGCGAGACAAAAAAAAAAAAAATGGCCGCGTATCTCCGTGCTTCGCTGCAAATGTCGTCGAAAGACGATAGTCTTCTACCGGCCGTACTACATGAGTTCCGGTTCATCTGCGGTTCGGCACGAGCTTCGGGCGTTTCCTGGGCACGCTTGAGACGACGGGCATCGGCACGCCGGCGCTTCTCCGCTGCAATCTTCTCCTCGGTCTTTTCCCTGCGTTGTCTGGACATATCTTGTAGAGTCTGTTCTATATCATGAAACGGCCTTTTATGTTTTGCCTTGCCTCAGACAGCGCCCCGTCTATGTTGAATCGGCCGCTATTGGCTGGCATTGATGAAATGGAGGCAGCGCTGCGTCAAAACCCCTCTACTTCGTAAAAGTACCGCCATCTACTCTCCCCACCGCCACCTCCTCTCCGCTCGCGACTGCGGCGCCCCCTGGAAAGCGCCACCAGCTTTCGGTTAGCTTTCGAGCTGGACGCGCGCCGCCGCTGCCGCCGTCCAGCCGTGGCCGTGCCTCGCGTACGGTTTGATATAATGATTCACTCTACTGCGTTGATTTTCTAAGCAGGAGTGGGTGTGCTCACCATCCGGTTTACCTAATGAAATATCGCCTCAGAAGAGCTGCTGCAAACCATGCGCAATTTGTAGCGAAAGCGAACGTCGTTTAAAGGGGCCCTGCGACACAAATTGAGCAGGCCGTTTTTATCATTGATTCTAGAACTGTTGCACGCGGGGATGTCGCAGCGAGAGTAGAAACGCCGAAAGCAGAGTGGTTATAATTTTATTCCAGCGAACAAACCGCCCAAAATCGCCTTCTGTTTGAACTGAGGCGACACATAACGGAGATTTTTGTTACAGGAAGTGACATAGAGTGACGACATAGGAGGGGCCAGGCCGGGCGTTCTGATTGGCTTGACGCTCCAAGGTGCTTGTTACACACGTGTGGTGTCTGCTTGATCACGCTATTCAGTACCAAAATGTACTAAAATAGTTTTTATGCTTCGTAAGATAGAGAGAAAGTATCTGACATTACTTGCAAAACGACACCAGGTGTGTTGACGGCCGGACGCTATCTGCGCGCGCGCGCTCTGCTCCCGGTGTCTTCCGGTGTCGCTCTATAAGACGCGCGTTGCTATTGGACGCCTCCAGTGACGTCAGCAGGAGAGCGAAATACGAAAGGGAATGTTGGTTTCCTGCTGTCTGCTCGTGTTTTGAACTTCGAGGGCTAATAACTCCAGTTCTAGACCACCGATCTGCATAATTCTTTTTGCGTTCATCTCAGCATTCGATCCTACACACACTGCAGTACTGCAGACGGCAGTTGAAAAAGTGTCGCAGGGCCCCTTTAAGCTTTCTTTCGGAGCGTAGTGTTTCCTTGTGTATCTGGCGCGGATAACCATAACTATGTTTACTTGGAAAAGGTTGAAATGAAGTCGACAAGAGTTGCGATGCGGGCTTGTTGGTGGTTCATATTAAACGTATTTGATGTAGCGCAAAAAACAAGACACGGACACAAGAAGGCACATATGGACACCACACAGCCTTCTTGTGTCCGTGTGTTGTTTTTTGCGCTACATCAAATACGTTGAAATGAAATTCTGTAAACACAGCATGCTATTTATTGCATCAGCAAGAAATATTTAAACCGCAGCTGTGGTGTCAAGCCACGTTTGGGAAGGGATAGTTCCCGTGCGTATAAACTATCTCGGTCGTCTGTAACTGCAGCAACGCCAACAATGCCCTTGGAGGCACACACTCAAAACTTCATGAAGTTTCGCACGTCCTGCCATCCTCTGCCTGCCCGATGACTTGTGCACGCAGTACGCCGTTCTGGGATGTTTTGCCTGTGCGGCGCAGTTTGAACACGTTGTCGTGAGGTTTTGCATGCCTGCGTGGGTGTTGCCGATGTAGGTGACCAATATCGCCCTTACGCACGGAAACTATTTCTAATTGCTAGAAGACCGTGCTGGTGCGTTGTGAATGTAGAAGTAGACGAACGCATTCACGTCACTACTACTACCGAAATTACCGCTCGCTGTTGGAGAGGGTGTCGCCCATTTCAAGCGATGTATACTCTGAACACACTCCACAGCATGACCTCGATGCGATGAAAAATTTCGGCACTTCGTCATATGTATTGCCATACAGTTTTTTTTTTTTAACTGCGAACGGCTCATTCCAGAATAAGCACGCGCAGCATGCAGGCTGTTGAAGAAACGGGCTGCGCTTGCGAACAGCCGCGATCATCTTTAAAACCGAAGTGGTAACCCCTTTTCAGGGAAATGCTCTTACATGAAAAACAGGTATGCAGGAAAAGGCACAGCAACCCGGCATCGCGACAAAACTAGACAGACGTACACGTGCACTCCGCACGTCGTGCACTTGCGACCGGCGAACACACAGCGCAGTGGCACTTTGGCGCATCCAACATGGCGCCGAGCGGCGAGAAAACAAAATACCAAGAAAAAATGTGAGCGCGCTACCACATGACCGCAGCCGCCCTATCGGAGGCGAGGAGAGGAGGAAGCGGCGTTGTTCAAGAGATGGCGGTACTTTTCCGTAGGTAGAGGGGCTTCACGCTGTGTAAGATATGGACGCCATCTGGCCATGATATCGGGAAACGCAAGAAGCTTGCGTAGTACGCAGAGCTACTGGTAGGCGGAAGCACCGTGTCGTTTTACCGAAGCGTAGGAAACGTCCGCTTTTTCGTTCATACGCGTTGCATTTTTAGCGCATCCGAACAAGCACTAGGGTCTTTAGAATTACGCGCCGAGTCTATGTATTTTCTACTAAAGGAACACACCATCTAATACTTACGTAATGATGTTGCGCCTCAGATATACGTAATATTTGCTTTTTGGTAGACTGTGTTCACAAGTATGAACGCAGCTACCAGTTCAAGATGGGTGGTCGTTGAGGAAGGGGTTGAACTTTCGCCATTCTACTGAATCGAAAAGCAGGACAGACAGACAGGCCAAAATTTCTGCGTTGAAGTATCTCAAGAAAGACTATCGTCTTTAAAACGTTCTGGAAAGGATACACAACACCAAAATGACGTACGCAGCTTCAGCGCTACGCGGAACGCGCTCGCAGAACACAGCGAAAAGAAAGACCATCATATCAACTTTGACGACGCCCGGGTCTTCGACACGGAGGGTAACCGCACCAAAAGGCAGTTCTTAGAGTCGTGGCACGTCCAAACAACACCTCGAAATATCAACGGCTCAAATAGGACCCTGCCGGAACCAATGGAGAAAACAACACCGACACAAGTAAGTTGGAGGAACGATGGTGGAGAGAGAGACAATCACTAAGAAAAGTCGCTAGCTTCGGAGCCGGCCGGACAGTCACCCCATGATGAAGAGACCGAATGGGCCTCGAAACGTTGGGCCAGTTTTTAATTTCAATATTAAAAACTTCGATTAAGAAAAGTGGCTATAGAGTGTTTTTTCGTGTAGGCCAATTATTGGACTTCTGCCGCCGCTGTGGCGAACCGCTTTAACAAGAGGCCTCCCTTGGCGCCGTCATTATCCCCTTAAAAGGCGTAACCCCCAGAAATCTGCTGTCGAGGCTGTGCAGTTGGCCTTTGTACTCCCGTGGTACAGCCCCGAAAGGAGGTGTAACTTCCTTCATCGCCGGTCGTTCACACGCCAGGCACGTGGATCGGCGAGTGTGGCCTCACCGCAAGCTGTGGTTGCTAGCCGGACCTATGCGCAACTCACATGGGGAGGAATGCAATGCATGCTTTCCTACCCATGTGAGTTCATCATCGCGTGCATTGGCGTATCATTTATCAATAACGCTTTTCCGAGAGTGTTCAGCCCGTTACGATTATACTTCTGCACTACACATAACGATCCTCCCCTCCGGGCTCCGGCGGGGGCTATGCCCCCCCTTGGAAAGTTCGGGGGGGGCTCGAGCCCCCGAGCCCCCCCGTACTCTCCGCCTATGATGTGCACATTAATTTTACAGACAAGATCTTCTGGCCAAGACGGTTGTCGTGCTCGTTTCACTTAAGAAATAACAGCTTCTAAAACAGGCTGTCTTCTAGGCAGCATCGGTACACCTCCGCTTGTGTTCGTTTCACTTAAATAATAGATTCTCAAGCAGGCTTTCTTCTAGGCAGCATCGGTTCAGCCCCAGCACAGAACTTGGCAACAACAGATCTCTCTCTACCACTGCAGAAGAGAACAAGTGCATGTTATGAGGAGTAAGTACCGCTCTGAAGACAGGAGACTCCTGGAGCTTTACGATACATGTTCTCGGGTCACATCAGTACCAAAAAACCTACGCTGTCATGTGGGTTTGTGCTGACTGTTGAGAAGGAGAGGGGTGAGTCAGAAGATGCATTTTCAAACTCACAATAATGTGCCTTTGCTTGGTTTAAAGCAAAATATTCTTTCTTACCCCCTTAGAACACATCAGCTCATTTCTGTGCAAAGAAGCAATGAGATAGCCATGTTTCGCGCAGTACTACAATACAATCGATACACCGTGAACGTATTTCACAACTGAGATACAAATACAGTTCTCAAATACAGAAATACAGATCTCAAAAGTATCTCTAAAATGCCATCGTAATACTCTTGTACTGTGGTACTGCCAAGCCCTGGTCTATACCAATGTTATCAGATATTTCCAGTTGCCAAACTCCGCCGCCGCAGCTGGCTCCTTTCTGACGTGCCCGCTAGGCAGCGCGCGCTGTGCTGCGCAGACACACTGAATCGTGCAGCTGCATGCAGCTTGTTTTCTTGCTCATGTTTCTTATTTGTGCCCCACCAAAACGCCACTTTCCTTGTGAACAAACATGCTTTGGTGTTTTGTGAACGAATACAAGAGTGGCTCTGTATGATCTTCAAACGAGAAGCGATATTTTTTCCGGCCGCCAAAGACTCCATTCCTGCTTTCTCAAATAGCAGCATGCCATTACGAGGCTCAACAAAGAACCTTCCGGCTCTTGTGTTGTATATCAATGGCACCTGCAGCCAGAAGACATCGTTAGAGATTTTGCCCACAACACAAATGGTGAAGTTGCCACCATACCTTGTGTTTAGTGGGCGCTAGAAGACACTGTACCACGTATCTTTCCTAATTGCACCAAGTATTAGTCAAAACCATCAAAAAAAAAAGCACCAGCTTCCCACTGTGTGGCCAGCAGTTTAACCTAAGTGCCCCAAGAAACAAAATGAAGGCGTTAATGAAAACGCCGGGCCCAGTGATTCTTCTTACCATGGTGAACGAGTGTATTAAACAGACGACATGGATGCCATCGAAAGCCCTGCACTGATCTTTAAAGAGCTTTCAACCATCGCTAGAGCAGGCGAAAGTGTGCAAGGCTGGTTGATGGAAGCAGCTGGTGATACGGCGATGCTGTACAAACTTGTACTGGAAAATGCTATACCTCACATTAAAAAAAGGCATTACAATATCGAGATAGCTTAAGCTAACTGATAGTACGAATGGCCAAGCCCTGTGCTCGTCGGCTTCAACGCTACATTCAAGCAAACCAGAGAAGCCTACAAGACAAAATGAAGTAGTCTTCGCAATACCATTGAGGCGTCACTAATAAGTTGCCTGGAGCCAAGCAGCTCATCAGAACATGCTTGCAATGAGCACACAGTGCTAGAGGAAAAGCAGAGGACAGTGTTGTTTATTATCTGCGTGGGTACGTCATTCACAAAGGGCACCCTGTAGTGTTTCAGATGACCTAGAAGAGTGCTGCCTTCCTCTTCTTGGTTGCTCATAGCATATGTTCGCATTCCCGTGGAAAGTGTTGTATGTATTTATTCATTGTTATGCGGATGCATTTTTACTTGAGGGATAGAAGCTGTCGCGTAGAAGGAAGTCACAAGGCAGCTGCAGCAACTAAGCAAGCGTGTCTTTTGTGAATATTGATGCCACATGCTTAGCTACATCAACCCGTGCATTTTACCCCGGTATCCTTATTTTCATGATTTTTTTTTCTTATGTATGTACAGTTCTTGGCGAATAAGGCACGATACTCGGAGCGCACGGCTACCGATGTTTCCTGCGCCATCGCTTGTGCTGGGGATGCTGAGCTGATTTATTGTGGCTCTCAATGAAAGCGAGATACTTTTCGATGTATTGTGATTCACTCTGATTCCTCTGTAATCACCCAATGCACTCCAGTAGAATGAAATATGCCGACCAGTTCTTGGTCTGAGTACTGTGTTTCAATCGCTGAGCACTGGACATAAAACAATATGCAATGAACGACAAGCATCCCTGTCCTGTTTATTCACCTATTAGCTGCTTTTTAGAGAATGCAAAATGTAAAAAGGATATTGCTTGCATATTTAGTGCCACGGAGAGCTGTGCAAGCAAAAACAACCAAATAAGAGGCATTCCGATGGTGCCACGCTACTCTCTTGCGAAGCTTCTACAGCCTACCAGGCAGATTGTAACAGCAGAGCCACCTCGCGAGAAGAGACAGCGTAGAGCCACGTCCTCGCACCATCTCCCAAACAAATTTTTACAACTGAACTGCATCTAGTAACGTTGGTCTATACTATGGCAAAAAACCTGTTTTAAAATAGTGGAAACACTTTGACATTGGTGGGGTCAGTGCTAAGGAGAGTTGAAAATTGTAGTCCTTGAGAAGGAAAGTAGTGGGTACCATCAGCAGCTTTGAAGGAACAACATGCCCACACAGGCTTCACACCAAGCCCTACTTACCCTCAGGTGCAGCGAGGGCGTTTACATATTTCTTGTGGAGTGGCCACTATGGCCATACAATAGAACAAAGTAATAAACTATAGTTTAATGTAGCAAGAACTTCCTGAACTTACACAGCTGACCGTCAAGCTTTCCTTGCCACGTATACCAACACATCTCCAAACTATGACTTCAGACATTCAACTTCTACCATGCCAAAAACAAAGAACAAATTATGGACTACAGTCATTCAATTGACAAATTCCAAATCTTTTAAATACCCAGCAGCAGTTAGTGCCTTGCATTAAAATTACTCATACACTACAAACATCCAGCAAGACTTACAATAAATATTTTCTTGACTATGATTTTCTCATAAACTGTTATGACTGCAATTTTTGACTGAATATGTAATAAAGTTTCTCTGTGCTCATATTTGCCACTATGTAACTTATGTACTTTCCACTACTGCTTGTACATAACTACTGCTGTTTACATAGCACTGTTCTTTGTATCAAGTGTGTATCTGCATTGAAATTCCCAATCATGTCCTTATAATGTGCAAGTGGATGTGAATATGGTGCTAGTGGCCCAGTCAGGTGACGTTTCTTTAACGCCACCTTTTGCCCGTAGCACCATAACAATCTTGTATTGTTAGACTGTCATAAAATAGTGCCTATTTCGACGAGAAACCCGGCATCGAACTAGAGGGAAGGTCCAAAACAACAAGAAAAGCGGCGCGCACAGAGGAGGCGCCCAAGGTCACGCTGTGTCTCCGAAAGGTGAGAATATTGCGGAATATTTCTTATCGCGGCGAGTGCGCGCGCGGGACAGACGTAAGGAGAGAGAGGAGGCGGAGAGTACACACCGACGCTCCTCGCGCAGAGAGAGAGAGAAAGAGGCGCCGCCCCAACGAAGAAGGGACTAGAATGGGCGAGAAGGTTCCCAATTTTGTGTGCTTGAGTCACGTGGGCCGCGCCGAACTTTCTGGCACAGCTTCCCAGGGCTATATAAGCAGTCGGACACGGGCCGCGAGAAGAAGAGAAGAGTAGTAGCAAGCAGCAAGAAGTCGCGCGTGACTCAGACGCTGTTCCACGAGCCAGCTGACAAGCCCACCTGCAAGCTTCGAGTGAGAACACGCCCGAGTGACTTGGTGAATAGGACTCTTTTGTGTTTTGTTCTTTGTTGCAGTGCATGAGCTTGTTCGTGTTGGTTGGCTTTGTGTAACGTTGTAACCCATCTGCGTTTGAATTTGAAAGAGCCGTGTCTGTGTACATTTTGTGTGACTGCCTATTTGATGAGAATATATTTGTTTTGATTGATCACCCTTGGCTCTGACTCGGTCTTTGAACCACTGCTGGCGTTTTGCTAATGTGCCAAAGGGGACCAAAAATCTTATTGTCCAAGCTTTCGTGGGATCTTATTCGGGGAACCAGGTCGTTGGTTCTTGGAATTATTTCCGGCGACCGCGTCCCGTACATCACAGCACGGGTTTGCTGACAAGGACAAATAACTAAAGAGAAATCATGGCAACACATTAAGCAGATTATGTGTAAGATGAATAACATTGAAGAATCACTGCAGGGAATGGTGAGTGCAGGCTAGGTTTGTGCCCCAGTGAGTGGAAGCATTCATAGAGACGTGCATGGCTTGCACTGACATCAACATAGCCACTACACTGTAGCACCAGCACAGTGGCAAGCAGTATCTGTGACTTGGCCTGAATGTTATCTATACAACCTTGAGGGGCCTTCTGCCATTATACAGGCACAGATGTCAACTGTGTGCCACGGTGAACATGCTGCATTGACTTAAACGTAGCTGCCAGGTTGTAGCACCAGTACGTCAGAAGTTGCATGTGTGGCGTCATGGGAAAGTGATCAATAATACTTTTGTTAGTTGAAATGTCTGCAGCTTAATTACACTTTACCTCAAGGGAGAAAAGAAGTCCTTCAGAACAAACTGAAAGCTATTGGTTGACAGTAATAACCACAGCTGAATTTGGTTTATGGACAACTATTGAAGACCGTTCCAGTTAGAATATGAGAGTGATATGACAACTGCATGCATTACAGAACAGCTCATTTCAAAACAGGTCACTTAAGCACTGAAAGGTCAATGTAATAAAATTTTGCACCATATAACAAGACCAGTTTCAGAGACTCTAGATAGGAAGCAACTGCTGTGCAGAATTTTACATCTTCCTGCATGATAAACAGATGGCAATTCCATTGCAACAATACAGCCTATCCACTCTGGTTTCCAATGTGTAGTATCTGCCACAGCTCTCTAGAGTATGCAAGTGGCATGCTCTGGGGGATCCTTAGGGCAGCCTATGAGAGGAAGGTGAAATGACACTGTCAGTTAGGAGTGACATAGGTTTCCATGATGTACTGGTTGCTTATGAGCATGCAAGGATAGGTGGAACAGGGTTTGTGATTTGCTGTCATAAACATGTTCTCTCCACAGCTTCCCCTTCATGATCCTTCTGCTTGATGACTGAGGGAGCTGTAATAAGCACACGATATAGACGGAAAACAGCAGGAATTATTCATCAGTGTGCATCCTACCATGGCCACATGACCTCTTGGAATTCAACAAAAAAGCCATGCACTGGTGAATTTTATCATTGCAATGAATCATACAAAACTGGCAGCTATATTAGGGTTTGGCTGTGACTGTGAGCGATGAAGCCTCTGTCAAACTAGCAGTGCATGTTCAGAAGCAAACATGCAATTCCAGACAGCTGTGGCAAGTGGTGCCACGTGAGGATCGGACTCTATTGTAGTGCAATGCCCCAACTAGAACTGAGCAGGGCTGTACAGCAACAAAGTCCCCGTGTGTACATAGAACACGACAGCGCAATGACTGGACCTGGTTCTGTGGTGTCAAAATCAGTTGCATGCGAGCTACCATTACAGAGCTACACTCCAAATGCCTTTCTCTTTCTTGCTATGGCGTTGGACAAGCGTGTCATCAGAAGCAGCACCACAACTGTGCTACTAAAACGAAATCAGACATAGATTCAAGAGCACACACGCACGACACCACAGTGTTTAAGAGCTGCACAGCTTTCTTGTGAATATGGTGGCACACAAGATGATCAGGTACGTCCATTCTTTCGGTATGTCAATTCTTCCATGCACTGATGCGCTGAGGTTGCAGCACGTCATTTCGTAACATTGTTTAGTTCTGGCTCGAATAGCACATTACGAAAGAATATGATAGCCACCTAGAACAAAACTACTTAAGCAGACCGTTGAGGTGCTGCTCTTCAGCAGCGAGCTAGGCAACGTGGTCAGCTGGAGAGGTGGGCACTGCAGGCATTTTTTTTCTTTTTTGAACATGCTACAACACTCGGAATCGAATGTATTGCACTACGACCACAACATGCTACGGAGTGCACAACGGTAGCCGTAAGCAGCATACGTGAAAAAAAAAAAAACAGAGAAAAGGAAACGAACCTAGCGCGCGCGAAGGAGGCACGATCATCGGAGCACACCAACAACGCACTCGCGAGCGCACTAGCGACGCACGGGCGAAGGGGACTCACTTTCCATTGGGATCGTCGCGCGCCTTGCTCTTGCCCCGAGATAGGACGCAGCAGTACTGGACGGAGGTGAACTGCCACTTCTCGTCCACGGCCTCTGGCGCCGGCATCTTGGTCTTGCATTTCAGCCGGCTCTGCTCGAGTTTCTTATTGTAGCTCTTCACCGACTTGGACGCGTACACCTTGAAGCCCTGGTCGGTCGCCTTGCAGAACTCTTCCAGCGCACTCTTCCACTCGACGAACGAGTCGAAGGTGTCGCCGACCTTTAGCTGACGCATGATGCAGCACTGCGACGGTCGACGATCGTGCCGTCGAGTGCAGGCCCGATGATCACTTGTCGCCCGAAACGAGATTCCCGCCACGTGCACACATCTAGTTACCTTGGCACAGCGGCAAAACGAAGAACGATGGTTCGGCCGGGTCTAATTAGTCGTGAAGACCGCTTATATTTTACGGCGAGTGTCTCCTGCATCGAGTATCTGGCGCGAAGTGCCACTCTCGTCTTGATGTTTGTTCACGGTATCGCCAGCGCGATATTTAGCCGCCACGAACTTCGAAGATTTCGGCCGTTCCACTGCATTGTTCATGAAACAGACGATCGCGTGGGTGACAAAAATTTAAGACATTCCGTAAAAGCATGCTATGTTAAAGTAAACTGAAACGATGCCAGGAAACGCGGCTCAAGAAATCGCGAAACGCGCACCGCCATTTCCTTTGTTAGCCGACGACCAAAACGCACGGGAAGGAAGTCGCTAAAATTAGCGAACGTGGCTGTTGATGCGGTCTGGCGGCCTATGCGCGGGTCGGAACGACGTCTGCAAGAAAGCATTGCAGTGCCCTTGCAGGATATTCTGGTTACCCTATCTTAAATAGCTTTCATAGCATTTTAGTGTCGCTAAAAGACCCTAATAAAGGAGTATGTTTGTTCAGGGAGGCTTGAACTTAGTAGGAATTTAAGCGCTTCAGAGAGCACAAAGCGCATATATGCTTTCCTCTCTGCAGTGAAAGTAGCATGAGCTCCCAGAGAATATACTGTCACGAGGTCGTGACGATTTCAAAGCAGCAAAACTCAAGACGACGTCAGGCGAACTGTTTATTGGGCGAACAAAACAAAGCCAATCACATTGCACAGCAGTGAAGAGTCGTCGATCGACGAAACGACCGACAACAGGCGAAATGCGTCGCCTTTTATACATACGTCATAACGCGTTCTTGCATTATCTCTGAAACTCTAGAAGACACTCAAATGTGCGCGTCAGGCATGCAAACTTTCAAGAACGTCAACACGTTTCCCGAAGCGACATGCAATTGGAAAAACGCGGCCTGCGCTGCGCGTAAGAGAAAGTGATAACGGCACTACCCGCAATCAACGGAAACAAGCGCGCGTGTCACAGGAAAGTGACAACGACTTTCCACTTAAACAAGCCAAAAGAACCGTACGTGTCAATACTATATTCTAAAAGAACCGTACGTGTCAATACTATATTCTAGGCACTATACCCCAACCTTATAAGCCTAGCTGCCCTCCCCCCCCCCCCCCTCGGGCAAAAAAGAAAAGAAGAAAAGGGGGTCACATAAAAATCTAGATGGGTTCTATTTGGAAAACTTCGCACCATATATACCAATTCCTCTTGGACAGACAGATTCTGCTGCCCGTTGGGTTTAATATATACCATCTATAACCAAATGGAAAACCTAAGCCCACCAGAAGACCGGCGCCTAACCGCATTTAAAGGGTAGCTGATTCTAAAAAAAAAAAAAAAAAAAAAAAAAAAAAAAAAACTGGTGACCAATTGGTCAGCCAAGTGATTAAATTATTATTGACCTGGCAATTGTGCAGCTTGATACCCACCTAGATTACCACTACAAAAACAATTCGATTCAAATGTTCACCCTGGATATCTGCGCAGTGGTCCAATTGAGAGCAAATATGATGTATGCTTTTTGTGAATTCGGATCATAAGCGCAGTCGCTATAAAGAAACCATTTAGTCTGACTGCGTGAAAATTGCCAGGGACGTATAAATGAAGAAAAAGCGCCACGCATGTTGTGATTCTAGTCTCCGAGAAACCGTGCCCGCCTCTTCTAAACGCCTCGTTAGCGCCGGACAGCACGCATGGCAAAACGAGAAGCCATATATCACTAAACCCTGAAGCGCGCGCGCTTACCAAGCGAATGAGCAGTGCGACAAATTTAACGACCAAGCCAAGACAGTCAGCGTGAAGCGCCCGCGTGGGGTGACCAGCATGAAAGGCCCCCGCGCCGTGCCTATTCAAACGGAACGAATGGACATGCCGCCCGCAACAAAATGCGGAAGGGCGTCTCTTGTCGTGTGTCTACCTTCTTCAAAGAAAAGTCTTTAATCGTAACAAAGTTCAACATTCGCTGGTGCCGAACCGAGGATATTTGGGACTCAAAGATGGACAGCGACAAGATCAAGCGCAAGAGGGCCTGGTGCGAGCGTCCACAACAAAGCTGCTCAACTACATTGCCGCCACGGACGACAGCGTATAAACCGGTGAGCTAGAAGAAAAGGTCAGTCTTCTATCGTTTAAAGAGGACTCGCTCAAAGAACTGGACAGGAGATAGAAAACGTCGTTGAAGGTGGCGCATTGTCGGAGCAATTTGCATGCTCCGAAATGTACAAGGAAAGGATCTCGCGTTGCAAAAACACCCCTCAAGAGGGGTCTTCAAGGAAATAAAATGAAATGAAAAACAAAGGTAGGGTGCATGCTACGCGACCTTCGCTGAAACATCTCAGCAGTAGCGGCGCTTCATTAGATCGCACCTCAGCCTCCTCATGGTAATCTAGCTCTCACATCTCGCAATCAACCCCCACCGTAAAGCAGCGTAAGCTAGAAATAGCAGAGTTCTGCGGTAAGCTTCGACATTGGCAAGGATTCTGGAGCCAATTCATTTGATTCCACGATCGACGCTAACCAGAAACTATCAAAAGTCGACAAATTCAAGTATCTCAACAGTTACCTCACAGGAAAGACGGCGGCTGCCTTAGCAGGGCTTGATTTATCGGAGGGTAATTATGAAGTTGCGATCTCGCTATTAAAGGAAAGGTTCGGCCGGAAAGAAGTCATCATCGAGGACCAGATGATAAAGTTGCTCAACATAAAGCCAGTGCGTGACTTGCGGAACCTCAGACAATTTCGCAGCCTCGTTGACGAAGCAGAGATGGGTGTAAGGGGTCTAACTTCCATGAAGTATGTGTTAGCTCTTACGGGGCGTTGTTGCTTACAGTCGTAAAGCAAGCGATGCCTGCGGACCTTCGTCTCGAACACTGCCGAAAGAAAGGAAGTGCGACTGACGGGAATGAGCTCGAAGCATTCCTTTGCTTTTTGAGAACAGAGGAAGAAACGCGGGAAATGATACAGCAGGCCGATGAACCGAGGGACAAGCCTGTCGAGTCAGCTACACGAAGTCGGAAAGGCATCTTTAATGCGCCAAAAACACCTTCAGCTGCGGCGTTGCACACAATGGCTGAGGACAGCACAGGATGTATGTTTTGTCCTTCGGTCCGTGACGAAACCGGTAACACTGTCAGTGTCAGTAACGGACAAGAGAGAAATGCTGAAGCGGGAAAATCGGTGTTTCCGGTGCACGAAAAGGGCGCACGAATCGAGGGAATGTCGTAAAGCCAAATGGCTCAAGTGCGCCGATTGTAACGGGAAACACTTGACAACTATGTGTTGCCCTAACTTCAGAAGACACAGTATAGCACTGAGGAACGTGATGCACCCTCATCAGTGATTCCGCAAGGCATAGTAGAGAAATCGACGGGCAATGAATGGCAGAAGTTTCTTTTGCAAACAGCACGGGCTTGGTCTGAAGGACCGCATAAAAGAGCGCTTCTTAGGCTGCTCCTTGGTGGCGGCAGTCAGAAAACTCATAAATCGCAACTTATCCGAAAGGCTACGGTTAAAGACACTTGGAGAAGAAGAGCTTAGGATGTATGCCTTTAGTGACGAGTCGGCTATAACACGCACTAAAACGCGTCGTGTGGAGCTGTGGCTCCAAAGCCAGCGCAACAGAAATAGAGCGCGAGTGGAAGCCCTGAATGTTCCCTGTATCAGCGCAGATATTTTGGCTACTCCGTCAAATTCAGTCCTGCTTGAACTTTCGAAATTGGAGTTACAAGTCGCAGACGCTTCTCAAAGCGGCGCAAGTTACAACATTGACCTTTTATTCGGTGCTGATCATTATTGGGAAATAGTCACGGATCTACTAAGGGTCTGGCACCCAAGCTGATGGCAGTAGAGACTACATTAGCATGGACAGTTCAGGGCCAGGTTGGCACAAGAAATTCAACAGTGCTCTCTTCGTCGGCTGCCAGCGTAAATCGAGTGGGAGTGAGCGAACTGACGGGCGAGGAAATATCAGCACAGCTTAGGTCTTTCTGGGAGCTGGAGCACATCGTTATTAAGGAACAAGACCCAGTGCGCCAGGAAGATGCTGTCATTCAGCACGAGACACGTCGAGAAGATAACGTCGGGGCAGGCGCAGGTGTAGAGTGAGAGGGAAGCGCGAACTTGTGTACTGCGCAATTTCGACTGCTCACCATCGTCAAAATGTTATTATTATTATTATTTGTGGGGTTTAACGTCCCAAAACCAGCTTATGAGAGACGCCGTAGTGGGGGTCTCCAGGAATTTCGACCACCTGGGGTTCTTTAACGTGCACTGACATCACACAGCAGACGGGCCTCAACATTTCGCCTCCATCGAACGCAGCGGCCGCGGCCGGGATTCGATCCCGCGACCTTGGGATGGGCAGCCGAGTGCCATAACCACTGGACCACCGTGGCGGGGCCATCGTTAAAATGGCGTTATCAAGAGCTTGCTCTCCCGCATCTAATTGCTAAACAGGATGCATCGGCCACGGCTGTTTTGCATCTTAATGCGCGCTCAGCATGCAGTGATGATGTCATCGATTTTTTGGCACACTTTACTTTATATTTAACGTGTTCATGATATCGGAAACATGGTGCTACAGTAGCTCTGCTATGCTGATTTTACAAGGTTATCACCGGTTCTTTCTTAATCGGCCCAGCAAAAAAAGGCGGTGGTGTTGCACTTTTTGTTTAAGCTATGCAGAATGTGAATTAGTACCCGACTATACGAGAGTAACAAATGACTACGAAATACTCACTGTGAAGAGTAAAAGCAGGATAATATCTCTGGTGTATCGCCCACCGAGCGGCAATGTTGTCACTTTTCTAGATTTTTCCGAACCATTCCTAGATTATGTAACCATGAACAATCTGAAGCTTGTGTGTGGCTGCGACCTTAATATAAATGTACTCAAACAGAGTAACTCATCAACTGAACACGTGCCTCCGGTATGCAGGTTTTGCAAATACAACCATGCCACCAACACGCATTACAAGTCATACACCTTCTTTACTTGACTAACTCATTGTCCATATTTCCACTACTGCATGCAAAGCAGGCACGTTGGTGTCTGACATAAGCGACCACTGCCCTATATTTTTAATCTACACCGATGACTCAAGGAAGCAGCTGATGCCTGTCAGCAATTACATTATCAGCGTATAACACAAGAAAGTTTAGAGCAGTGCAAAAATCACGCTATGAATCACATTTGGTCACATGTTTTGAACCAAACAGATGCAAATAAAGCGTATAACGAATTTATTAGAACTTTTACCCATATGTACGCAAGTAATTTTCCAATGAAGACAGCTGAACATTCAAAAAAGTAAGAAAGCCTTGGGTTACTCATGAGCTTGCAAAAATGATAAAAACAAAAATAATCTCTATCATTCCTTCTTGGGCAGGCGGGGTGAATTAGCATTACAAGCATTCAAAAAATTTAGAAACAGGCTGAACGCTGAACTAAGAAAGGCAAAGGCGGCTTACTATGAGGACTTATTCGCAAATGTTTCTGGACAACGCCCAGAGATTGTGTGGCGAACGATCAATCTTGTTCGCACCTGACATCGATAAAGCTGCGTTCACGTGAGATAACAGGCAGAACACTTTCCGACTACTTTAACCACCACTTCGTAACTGCACAAAGCGATATTCCTGAAGGCAATGATAGCATAGGGGTGGCTTGTCATAGCTATGCCGTTCGCGAAAGCGTTTTCTTTGTGCCTACTGATGAACATGATGTGTACAGTGTGTACAGGACTGAAAAAGAATGAAGCTAAGAATAATTGGTATATTAAACCTATGAAACGTTGACGCACCTTCCGGGCAAACCGGAAGGTGCGTCAACGTTCGTGCAAGGGAACACGAATTAACCATAATTAATAAAGAGAACGCGCATTTACCTGCGCATGTCCGGCATTGCATGTGCGTACCAAATTTCCGTGCGATCCGAGTTTTGGGCCGTAGCCATGATAGCACGGCACGGGAACTGTTGGAAGCCTTTTATATATCAACTAGAGTACGTGACGCGTGTGTTAGCCAGTCTTCGGTTTCCTTATTGCATCGTGAAAAGAGATTCTTGCGCGGGTTGTTGTGTTTTGACAGTGACAACTGAGATTAGCGTTGTGACCACGTGATGTATGGCCTACATATTGACACGACGAAAAATAAAGTTAGTTGAAAGTTTGCGCTCGTCCGTGTCTCCTGAGTCCGTGTTGTTGTGTGTGCGCTTCCATAGTTTATCTTCCAACTATGAAACATGGTTTGCAATTTCTTTTACTTCCACTTGTGCACACTTACAACTTAATTTTAGAACTGCAGTTTTTCCAGATGCAGCTAAACTTGCGAAAATTTCGGTTATTTATAAATGTGGTGATCGAAGTACTGCTTCTAACTATCGACCGATATCGGTACTCCCAGTGTTTTCAAAGGGAATAGAAAAGCTTATGTTTGCTCGATAGACGGAATTTTTCAATAAAAAGTGTGTTTACTGATTCACAATACGGATTCCGGAAAGACAGGTCCACAGAAATGGCTCTTCTTACATTGAAAGAACACGTTTTGCAGGGCTTTGAAAATAGCTGCTACACAGTCAGCATTTTTGTAGACTTTAGTAAAGCGTTTGACAGCCTCAATCACGAGATGCTTATTCGGAAGCTTTGTTTATATGGAATTCGTGGAAAATTGCTAGAATTACTCAAATAATATCTCAAACATCGACGTCACTACGTTTCTATTAATAAACACAATTCGTCCCTCTTATTGTACGTGGTGTGCCTCAGGGAAGCATTCTTGGGCCACTTCTGTTTAACGTTTTCATAAATGATATCGTAACTATAAACAGTGAGGCTTAATTCATTATGTACGCGGATGACTGTACATTGTGTCTCAGGTCCTGATGCGAACAGACTTGTGCAAAAATGTAATAAAATTACGGCAAGTTTGTCCGATTGGACACAGGTAAATAAGCTTAAAAAATTCCAAGAAAACGAAAGTTGTAATATTTCGCTCAAAAAATAAACCACTTAATCTTAATCATGCCATTTGTTTTCAGAACCAACGCATTGAACTGGTTGAAGAGTTTAAAATTCTTGGAGTATATTTTTCTTACAATTTATGTTGAGATGCCCATATCAAACATCTCTGCGGCAAGCTCTCTGCGGTTGCCGGTGCTATTGCACACTGCCGCACATTTTTGCCTACGAAAGCAAAGCTTCAAATATACTATGGTCGCTTCTTATCGTACATAAATCACTCTTACCTTGTCTGGGCTACAACATCTAAATGTAACTTGAAAAAGCTGGTAATAGTTCAAAAGAAAATCGCTCGGTATATAGAGAACATTATTCGACTTTCACCAACAGAAAATACGTTTCTTAAGTACAGACTAAACCGCGTAGATAAATTAAACGAACATAGATTACTGGACACAATTTGCTTCTCATCCGAATATGTTAAGAATTACTTGACATCCCTCGCCCAGCTAGAACTCTGCACTCACACAAGACATGCTACACGAAACCCCGAGGTATGGAAGGTACCATCGTTTCGAAACAATTACAGCCTACAGTCCTTAACACACAAGATATCGACTGTACTAAACAAATATAAGCGCACAGCCTACGCTAAACAAAAATGGATTGCGTGATTACTTTCTTTCTTTATAGCGACCTTCGGTATATTGCATTCAAGTGTAAAATGTCATTTTTTTTGTACATATGTGCCATGTGTAATCCTTGTCGTGTATGAAGCCTTTCATGAAAGTGTTGTGCATAAAGCCTTCTGTGTATATGTCATATGTGACTGCTACTGCCATGTAGGGGACCCTGGGCCTCCGTCAAGCTGCTGCGACAGCTTTTTGCCCAAGTGTCGCTCCAGTTCCTTTTGGTACTCGTAAATAAAACTGATTGATTGATTGATTGAATCCCTATTGCACATCCCTAGAAATTATATAGTCGGCCGCCAGCCACTGCACCTCCGCAAAGTCTCAAATAGTTCTTTCTTTGAACTTTCCATGTTACCAAAATAAAGCGACAGTCGCGATAATAATAGGATGGCTGCATAAATGTTTATATCTCCATTCGTTTATTAGAGTGGAACATGGAAATGACAATTCCTTATTGAGCTGAAACCAAACGCTTGCAATGCGAAAGCCCGGCGCACCACAGCCTGCGCCACCCGAGTTTTTCCAACCCAGTTCAATAAGGCTTCACGCGTGAAACGAGCTCAGGAGCCAATTAAACTGTACCGCGGCTTTTTGTAGATGGAAACGCTGACACTCCACACATTTTTGCCCATGCTTCTCGAGAACATCATGGCTTATAACGATGAAAGGACTCAGGAACAGCAGACGCTGTGCAGGTGCGAAATGCATAAACACAGCGGCATTTTTGAAAAGGCCGTATGACGACGACTTTGCTTCTCGTGATTCGCTGGCGGAGTAACATTAACGATCGCGGTCCCATCGGTCCTTGTTGCCAACTGCTGTTTCTTAACACGAAAGTGTTTTATGCTGGGGTCCACCACGACCCCACACGTAACTACCGTAACGGATATGATGCAGTAATGTAAGCATGTAAGAGCAGTAAAGAGAAACACTCAGAAAAAAGAGCCAGGCCTGCGCGGAACCGCAGGACAGGGACAGCGTAAGCTGGAGGAGCGATCTTCTTAGAGGCCATTTTAAACGCTTGAAGAAACTAGTGCAAGTAGAGGTGGTAGGTATCCCCTGCGCCATAACTCTTACCATTTCGCCATGTAGGGAAGTAACCACTACGCCAGTAATTACTGCGGTATTGTAACGTGCAAATCTGTACAACTGCACGTCTTGAGAGTCTCTTGGCGTCGTTTTCCCAATCACGAATCGAACTCTCGGCCCGGCGTCGACGGCGAGCTGCGGTTTGGGCTTCTTTCTGCACAGCTGTCTGTTGTGCCCGACGTTGCCTTGCTGCAGCCGCGCGCGTAGCTCTGCGGTTCGCTTCTTCAGCAGCGATCCGCACTTTGCGAGGAGGCGCCGTCAGGTATATCGAAGAGGGCTAGTACATAAACTAGCCTTCCGTCAAAGACACTCGCAGACACAAAATCCGCAGATTACTGGCATTGTGTGAACCGATGTCATGAAAACCACGCAGCATGAGGGAACTTGCCTATGCTGAATTTTTTCGGAATCGAATTAAGCGTTGCAAGTGGAACCAACGTCGTTGTGCAAAATCGGCAGTTGTGCGCGGAACGTGGTCTTACCAAATACGTGGATGGCCCCGTGGCGACTGAAGGGCGGCCAATGGGGCTATCTTACATCCGGCACTCACCTTATTGAACAGGTGTCTGTTTTACCGAAGATAAATGCATGCTGCGCTGCGCTGATCTGCGGTGCTGCGGTTCGCTGCATAGCGTATGAGTCGTTCGTTGGCGCATTCCAACGGGCGCAAGCAAACTACGACAAAAGCATGCGGATTATTTAATGCAGCATAAGAGTGGTTAACACTGGCTATATACACACCGAATTGGCGGTGTAGACAAGCACCAACACCAAGACTAAAGTGTACGAAAACCATCACCACGGTTGCTGGTGCATTTACGTTATGCGGTGCGGGCTAAGAGTCGCCGTGGATCGCTTGTGCCATGGAGGCCTGGGTTCGATTGCTCCATCCCTAACGCGTGCTTGGTTGCCTCCGGCCGTTACAGCACACTTGTGTGTGTCTTTCAGTTCCTTGTGTCTACTTTTCAATAGCAGGCTACAACGAACGATGCGTCTTTCTCTTGTCGTCGCGTGCAAGGTGCGTTCTCATCAAATTTTCGATGTTCATTTGGTCTGGTCCGTGACTCACATAGGCTGTAAAAGTTAACATCAATCACGTATCGCACGCCTGCATACCACTGGCCGAGGCTAGTGAGTATGAGCCACAATAACTTTGGCATGCATGACAAGTAAGTTTATTGTTTTGCTTTGTGTTTGTGTTTACCTGGAAGTTTGGGGCAACGCACTACGGGGGATCGGTCATGAATCGCGCGGCAGGAGAAGGATAGAAGGAAACCGAAAGAAGAAAAAGAAAACGCGATGAAGGAGAAGGGGAAGCTAGCCTGAGATTTTGTAGAGAAATGAAGAGAGTGTGGTTATTTTGATTTCTTTACGAGGTAGCTGTCACAAAAGTGTCACATTGTGTTTATATAATCAGTTATTACTTACAAGAAAAGAAATTGAGATTTTGTGTAAAGATAAACAAATAAATTAGCAGCGAAGCCTCTCAGTTCCGGATAAAATGTTAAATACGGGATCACATACAACTAAGTACACCGCGTTATTTATGTCCAGATCTCTCAGCTATGTTTGTCACACATGCGAACTTTGCTGCATACTAAATGAAGGACACCACCAGGAGAGCGCTGATTAGTAGGCGGATATTTAGATAAATGCGATCAAAGTGGCTGTGGTTCGCCTAGATGTGCTTGACACTTGAAAAAGAAATACCTGGGGCCGTATCGTAACGCTCCGTTCAACGTCATGCACGAGCGGCAGTGCTGGCTCCTCGACAAGGCAGCCTGCACATAACAGTGATCCCGGAAGTGCGTTGCAAAAGCCGAACGCTTTATCTTTTACGTTGTACACTTTATGAGCATTGCTGTACGAAGAGCGACGGCGTAGCCTCAAAATCGCACAGAAGCTATCGAACGCTGGCTGACGAATCCACCATTTACGAATGGCCAATAAACTTACTCGACATCAATCGGTCCTTCTATAAGGAGCGGAGCTCCTAAAATAATATAACAGACGTTCACAACTGTCTTTTTACAGTTTATTTTCGCGCTATTCAGAGGACAGCGAAAGAATTTCGATTTAAACTACCTACAATAACGGCGTGTCAGTTGACCCGTTATTTTCGACAGCAGCGTCGAAATACCGGTAGTACGGCGGCGTGCTTCGGCCGCGGGACAGTGGCAACGTTCGTATCTCGAGGAAGGGCCTCTCATCCACCAGTATCTTGCGCATGGCTGCACCGACAGCATCCGGCGGCGCTACGGTCACGGCATCGTCTCCGCGGCGCTTGTGGTCAAAGGCCCTGTCACCGAAGGCTACGTCGCCTACGGCGTAGAAAGCCCAGAAACAGAGCACCGATATGCCTAACAAAGCGAGGCTGAGGAACATCATGTGGGCCCACGTGCGGGAGTCATCTTCGTCCGTGTCGAGGAAGCCGTGCCCGCAGACGTCCTGCTTGCGCGGTGGGTACGCGCACTCCGTTTCGTCGGTGACTGTGGCTCCACCCGAGGAATAATTCGTAGTCTGCACAGCCACCGAATGTTGAGGGGTCCGAAAATATCCGCCGGAGCCACGCGACCTGTTTGTCTCGTCGCATGCCAGTGCCTCGCTCAACGACCAACGCCTTGGCAAGGGGCTGCAACCTGATGTACTCACAGGAGGGCCGTACGCAGCTTCCTCGCGTGATAGTTTGTACGAAGAGGCCGTTACCGGGAGTCGGTTGTTCGATAACAGGGTCGGACGCCATTTGCCTGGTAGAGACGTTCTCCGAGTTTCGTCAAACGTCGCTACCCCGCCTCCTGCCCCTGCTTTGCAAGCGATTCGTCCGCTAGTCCCGGAAGTCGGCGGTTCCGCGTTAAACGGTAAGCTAGGTCGTGGCACTGACGTGACCTTTGAGCGACCGGGACGGCCACTCTTCACTCTTTCAGTGGTACTCAGTCCTTGTGACACCAGATTAGGTGACGGGCCGGGATCACGCGCGTTGGTTAGCACAGAGGCGAACGCACAACTCCGTGTAGAGGATGGCCTGCACAGCGGCACAATGTTCGCAGGTGCTGACGAAGTTCTTCTCAGTCTCCCGACAGTCGCCGCCGAAAGTCGAAGGCGACTGGATGCATGTTGGGGCCTTGGGTGGTGGTGTGTACGAGGAAGGCCAACGCTCTGCCGATAAGGATCTAGATGGTGACAGGGTCGAAAGGCGACCATGATCTTGATCAATGGAAGCCGCAGAGGCCTTCTTCCTCTTCCACATTGCACATTACGAATCTTACTATAACTTCTTTTTCTATTGAGCCCGCTATCAAATGTGTTTATCTACATTCTAAAAGCGCATAAAACGGGTAATTTTATCAGCAGACGCTTAGGACACTTGTTGTACTAGCTTTTGCTCCGTGCTTGTGAGAAAAGTGCACATTGTTCAAGATCAGTGCAAAGGTGTTTCTGTGAGGCTCCTCTGCGATTACCTTGCGAAAAGTTTACCTCTGCGAGAATACCGAGTAAAGTCTCCAAAAAGAGCCAGGCCTGCGCGGAACCGCAGGACAGTAACAGCCTAAGCTGGAGAAGCAACCTTCTTAGGAGCCATTTCAAACGCTTGGGGAAATAGTGCAAGTAGAGGTGGTTGGTATCCCCTGCTCCATAACTCATCATTTCGCCAAGTAGGGAAGTATCCACTACGCCATAATTACTGCGGTACTGTAACGTGCAAATCTGTATAACTGCATATCTTAGAGAGTCTCTTGGCGTCGTTTTCCCGAGGACGGACCGAACTCTCGGCCCGGCGTCGACGGCGATCTGCGGTTTGGGCTTCACTCTGCACAGCTGTCTGTTGTGTCCGACGTTGCCTTGCTGCAGCCACGCGCGTAGCTCTGCGATTCGCTTCTTCAGCAGCGGTCCGCACCTTGCGAGAAGGCGCCATCAGGTATATCGAAGAGTCAGGTTGCTGTCGGGGCTGCGCACGTCGCCTACCGCGTGACGCATGGCACGATACGACAGAACTGCTTCGCGAGGCAGCGCTTCGTAACAATGATAACGGAAAAGTTGAAGAAGATTGTTTGATAATGATGATGTTGATGATGCCTCTGTAATGGGTGGAGAGCTACAAAGCATGCACCCCTGTGTTCTTTCAAACGATTCCTCGAACTCGTTATGCAATCCACTTTCCCCGACGTGTAGTGGCGTATTATTATTCTGCCAAGTAACATTACATTTGTTAATGCGATTCCTCGGCGGACGTTATACCTGTTTAGGTCTTTTAGCGATGATTTTTGAGTCTTTCGAACAGGAAATTCGGACAATAGTTATAAAAATTGGATCGGTTAGGTCTTTCTATAGAAAATTAGAAGAAAAGATGCTACAGAAAAATCTTCGTAATCTCCATGAATTAGAGTGCGAGTCCCCGGGTTCTTATGCAGAAGAAATTGCCAATGCCAAACACGCACTCCAGAGGTACGACGCAGTACGCTATAGAGGCGCCCGTGTTCGATCACGCAATAGTCGCACTTTGCACTCTGAGGAGCCCACACGCCAAGCTTGACTGGATGAATATCGACATGCAAAAGGCAGGATAATACGAGATATTTATTCGCAAGGGGCGTTGGCATCTGACACAGACGAAATCATGGCGGAATTCGTTGCTCACTACCAGGCCCTGTTCAGTGCCTCTTCAGAAACACAAAACGGAGGATCTGGCTAAAATGTTTCTGTCGTTTGTGACGCCTTTAACAGAGGAAGAGTGTAACCTTATTAGTGGTTCATTTACTCCAAAAGAGATAGAAGTTGCCATCGACCAATTACTTACGACGAAGACGCCGGGTCTTGATGGCATTTCTGGCGAGTTTTATAAACCTTTCAAATCCTTACTCTGCCCAGTACTATGCGAGATTTTTACACGGTGCTTTAACCTCGAGATCCTTCCTCAATCATTCACTAGAAGGCACACTGTCCTAATACCAAAGTCCTCCGACAGCGAAGAGCTTCGTCATGTCAGTGGGTACCGACCTATTACATTGTGTAATGTAGATTACAAAATATTCACCAGAGTGCTCGCTAACAGAATTCAGTACGCAATGTCAATTCTTATTGGTACCCACCAGTGTGGTCATAGAGGTCGCTCAATACAAACATACACATTTAGGGCTAAAATTTAGTGTGGCAAAATGCGGCTGGATGATATTCAATGACAGCAACGATCAGACCATATCAATACAGGGCGAGGAGATACCCAGAGTACGAGAGTACAAATACCTCGGGATATGGATAAATGATGGGAATAGATACATGGAAGTACAAGAAAAAGCTATGATAGTTAAAGGAAAGAGGAACTCCGCAATAATGAAGCATAGAGCGCTGTGGGGTTACAACAGGTACGAGGTAATTCGAGGTTTGTGGAAAGGTGTAATGGTGCCAGCACTTACATTCGGAAACTCAGTGGTGTGCATGAGGTCAGAGGTACAATCAGGGCTGGACGTGAATCAGAGGACGGTCGGACGTCTCGCACTGGGCGCCCATGGGAAGACCACAAATGAGGCTGTTAAGGGGGATATGGGATGGTCTGACTTTGAGGGAAGGGAAGCTCAGAGTAAAATTAGGTACGAACAGAGATTAAGGAATATGAAAGAAAGTAGATGGGCAGCGAAAGTATTCAGGTATTTGTATAGGAAGAACGTTGATTCACAATGGAGGAAGAGAACTAGGAATTACCAGTAAGTATACATCCAGTAACGAAACGGATGGGACGAAAAAGAGCGTTAAGAGCATGGTCAGAGCGGTGGAGAACTCGGATTGGATAGCTAGAATGGAGAAGAAACCGGCATTGAACAACTACCGAAAAGGGAAAGACGAAATCAAGAGAGAAAAATTTCACGATAATTCAAAGGGAAGCGCTTTACTGTTTGAGGCAAGGTCCGGTTGCCTGAGAACCCGAAGTTACAGAGCGAAATTCAATAAAGGAGGGGATACATGTACGTGCTGTGGAAAAGCTAGGGAAACGACAGACCATATTTTGATTGAATGTACAGATGTCCACCCAGGTGTAACTGTGGACACTACCCTACAGGAGGCCCATGGGTTTCAGGAGTAACAGGGGAAAGCTGAACATGCCGGCGATAGATATAAGTAAAAGGCGCTTAGAGCATTGGTGGCGCAAAAGTATGGAGCAAACAAAAGCGCAAGGTAGTTCGGGTAAAATTGTTACATCACAGCAGAACGATAATAGATAAAATAAATAGACGAGGAAAAAAATTAGTTGTGAAAATATGTGTGATTCAGGAATAGAAATGGTTGTAAACGAAAAAGAAATAAAGCTAGAGCTTGGTGGCCCGGCCACCGCCCCTTTATAAAGGGGACGCTCCTAATATCCATCCATCCATCACATTGCCAGAACGGTACTGGAACATTGTTCTCACTCGCATGACCGGCTGGCGATGCTCCGAGTATATATATAGCTAAGGCATTCGATCGGGTTTGTCACTCTTTTCTGTTTTCTCTTCTAGAACACGCTAACGATGGCTCCGCTATACTTACAGGTGTAAAACTTTGCTCTAAGGATTGTTCAACACGTTTGACCGTTAACGGTCACCTGTCAGAGGCTGTGTCGATTAGCTCTTCCGTGAGACAACGTTGTCCGATGTCACCATTGCTTTTCGCCCTTTACTTAGAACCACTGTGCCTAAGTGTGATTCGCTCTAGCAATGTTAGTGGCTACAACGTCTATGGGAATGAGGTAAAAGTAATGGCTTATGCAGATGACCTTGCCTTTTTTGTACTGATCATCATAGTATCGAAACGGTGGTGTCCATCACTGAACAATTTGGAACTATTTCTGGTGCATGAATGAACAGTGCTAAAAGTCGGGGACTCTGGTTCGGTCAATGTATCTCCAAACCAACGCATTTCGCCGGCATCGAATGGACCTGCGTGCCGCCTTACCTTAGCGTTTCGTTGCATGCATGTAAGTCAAGCGCGAATTATTGGAAAGAACGTGTACCGGCCCTAAAACGCTACGGCCAAACTTTTGCTGCCCGTATACCTCTTAATATTTAGCAGAGCCAAAGCATGCAATTTATTTTCAGCAACAAAACCTCTCTACGTGATACAAATACTCCATTGTTCTAGGGTTTACATTCGAAAGTTCCACAGAATATTTGCTACCTTTATTTGGTCATCGACGTTTGAACCAACGAGGCGTGATAACGGTTTCAGACCAATTAGTGGCGGTGGTGTTGGATTGGTGCACCTTTTTATTAAACAATTAGTGTGTCGGTTTTTTTTTTTTTTGAGACTGCACTCATCCATTGCTCAGGACATTTTTGCAAATGAATCTTGTCAATGTGTTGCCAAGTCTAGTGGTGTCAACAAATTCTGCAGCGTGGCCCTATTTGATGGGATTCATGCGTGAAGTGTGCGAATCAGTGCGCTTTCTGACAGTTAGATTCTCGAATGATTACTTGTTCTCTATCGCAAGAAAACATCTGTATGTATAATGACCTTATAGATATGCTTTTTCCGGCTCCTCTGTACCGCTCAATGTACAATGGGCTATCTGGACATGATGTACTTGCGCGTGTACAGAAAATGCCTCTTTCTCCATGTTTCAAGACTTTTTTTTTTTTTTTTTTTTGCGAGGTGCACTCAGAAACACTCCCTGGGAAAGTTTGGTTGGACAGAAAAGGCATATTTGTATCTTCAATCGAGTGTCGCCTCTGTGATGTCCCGGAAACAATTGAACATTGCTTCATCAGCTGTAAGGATGCCACCCTATTTAGAGATGTTATCGAAAGGGCATTTAAAAAAGAGCTAGACTTAAATTCCCATGCCATACGCTATCTTGTGCCATCGAAGAGCAATGACCTGCCTGTTGACATGCTCCTATATGCACAGTGTATGGAAAACTCGCATGTTGGACAGGAAATGCAGAACCGCTTGTATCTTCGAAGTCCCATTTTATACAAGTGGCTTTACAGGTAAAGGACTTTTACGACCAGGAAAAATTCCAGCCGGACTGGTGTTGAAAGTTTGTGAAGTGTATTGGAGATTGTTTGGACTTGTGAAGTTCATTCTGTGTTCATTTCTGCCCATGAAATAATTGTTTTCTGAGTGCTTGTCTGGCTCACTCTTTCTGTTTCCTTCTTTGCGGATGAGACAATCGTTGTACATTTATTGAGGCTTCGTTGGCTATTTTTCTTTCCTTTGTTTAATAATGTAATAATTACCATGAAAGAAAAAAAAATAGACAGGCGTAGCTCAGCGGTAGAATGCTCGACTGCCACGTAGATGGTATGGGTTCCAATCCACGCAGAGGACGAGTTCAAATCCTTCTTGGTCCTGGTTATTTTTTCTAAAATTTGCGCGATAGCTGTTACGGACACCGGCGGCGGACAACTACGGCGCCGTTGCCCTTGTCATCTCATAAGAGCTTACGCTGTAAAAGCACTAGCTGATAGCTGCTTTATCGTTTACATGGCCTTTTGTTTTCGGTTGTGCGCTAACTCAAATTTAAGCATAGCTAATCTAGCCTTAAGGACATAGTTTTGAATAAAAGGCTGGCGAGAGCAGCCTTCAGTGGTGTGGTTTCAGTGCTAGCTCCGACGTGCACTAAACATTTAGAACCATGGTGCAGCTAGCTTCATGCTAACGAAACGTACAATTATATACAAATCAATAGATTTTCTTATATATCAGTGCCTATTACAGGCGCCCGGTTCACTGTGAGCAACTGAATTCTAATGCTGTCTCATGCAGTCGCTAACTTCATTAATTTGCCAACAGTTTCATTTGCGTAGAAGCACTCTTCACACACTGAAAAGTAGACATTTTCAATTGATTTCGCTGTCGACTGCGCCCATGAAATAATTGTTTTCTGAGTGCTTGTCTGGCTCGCTTTTTCTGATTCCTTCTTCGCAGATGAGACGATGGGTGTACAGTATTGCCAATTGAAACTAGCGCCTCCTCCTTTTTTTCTTTATTTCGACATTATCGTTTTACGCCAAAAGGATCTATTGGTGTACATGTATTCATATTTTTGCGGTTGCCTGCGCATGTACCTGTAAGTTTCAAGAATGAACTCCTTGCAAACCTGCCACAAGCTCCTTGCTTATGGCAGGTTTACGCAGCTAGGGCTCTGGCACGTGCAACTCAGCGTTTCCGGAGCAATGTCAGTCGTTCGAGAACGTTGCCCCATCCGTCGAGGATACCTGTGCCGTGTCGAGGTGCGTCTACATGTAAGGTGTCCACGTGTTCACCGTACCCAAGCGATCTCCCGCCGCTCAATTCGCCAGATTGCCGCTCATTCATTCTACAACTTCGCGCAGACTGGCTTCACTTTCGTGTTACACCGATTCCTATGACAGGGGGTTCAACCGCATTTTTTTTTCTAAACATAGCTCTCCCTTAGAAGGATCTAATTACCATAAATCGTTCACGCTTGTTCCAAGCACACACAATCTGAATCGTTAACATTGTGGTCTATACGCGCGAAATTTGGCTCGATTGGGACAGATCCAACAGCTCTCCCACACAGCGGGCTGCAATCGCCCATAATAATTTGCGCAACTTTGTTATAGAGAATTAAAAGAAAATCGAACTCTATCCCTACGATGTTTCTCCAGTAGTT
This sequence comes from Hyalomma asiaticum, assembly GCA_013339685.2. Lineage (NCBI taxonomy): Eukaryota > Metazoa > Arthropoda > Arachnida > Ixodida > Ixodidae > Hyalomma > Hyalomma asiaticum. The sequence goes on along the minus strand of CM023482.1, from coordinate 38,923,709 downwards.
AGAGGGATATCCCATTTCATGAAGTCGCCGTTCATGCTGTGCAACCATTTGTCCATTATATTAGCCTGAACGTGCACTTGCGTAACGCGTGCAACTGTCATTTGCGAAGCCAGCATTTCCCATGCCATGTCATTTGCGTGCCCATAAATGCGGATGTGCCACATGCCCCGCACTGCAATAACTCGACTTCATCGTGAGAATTCATTACCTGACAAACGGGTGAGGACGGCACAAACAACTAAAATCCATTCAACGACGACCCGCATAACTGCGGCAACAGCAAGCAAGACTGGAGCAGGTAATGCAACGAAAAGCAACACATCCACGAGCAAGGCGTCCGCAAGCGAGACATCGAGAACTGAAGCAACGACAGAGGTGATAACAAGAAGCAAGGTACCGACAAACAGCGAACCTATGCCCGACGCACCTACGAATTAAAAGGGCAAAGGAAAAGGTGGACGACGACGACGTCCGACAGCACAACTTCTCACTACTTCGCCAATCCCCCAGGTCATTTTTCTTTTATTTAGTTGCTTTGTATCAAAAGATTACGTTTGTAATATTCAAATTCACATCAAAGAGCGAATAAGCCTTTCACGTAGTATAAATTTGTAAATTAAACTCAAATCCGCCCGATTCTTGGCTAATCACCCAAGTGGGGAGATGCCAAATATGAATCATCATCATCATCATCATCATCATCATCATCATCAATCCCCCAGGTTGGGTATGTGCCACAATTGAGGACAACAACAGCAGCACCAACAACAACGAGCCACAGAGGTGTAATTTGCCACCACGGTGAAGCAGCATTGCTTTCCTTCATTGCTGACTTTAACAACGCCCAACCGTCAATTTCATTTTCTCATTCTTATTCATCGCTCAGCATAAACTTCCTCGACGTCGTGGCATCTCTGTGTAATGGAAAATTGAAGAACAATCTTTATAGGAAACCAATTGACCGACAACGGTACCTGCATTTTAGAAGCAATCATGTAATACATTGCAAGACGAGCATCCCGTATAGCCAAGCTATTCATTTTAAAAGGATTTGTTCCGACGACAGTGAATTCACTCGGAGCTGTGACCAGCTCCGTAAATCACTAATTGACTAGAAGTACCCTTCGCAGATAATTGATGCCATTAAACGGCCAGATTCGCTGGACAGGAAGGACCTCGTTAGTACGGACAAGCGAATAGCGACATTCTCACGCACTAACCTTGTGCTAACACATTCTGGATTTGTTCCTATCGTGTCCCACATCCTCAGAAAACATTATAACTTACTGACACAGAGCGATTATAACTTACTGACACGGGGAATGGCCACGAAGTCTGCCTGGACAGAACACGTGATCGGCCGCGGCGAGTTACGAAGCGACACCGTAGCCTCTCAATTAACAGCAAGGCGGCACACTTACAACCCCGAGGGATTCTACTAGCTGTATGTAACGCAACTATAAAGCCACTCCACATTGTAAAAATGGTAATCACCACATGTGATTGCCATGGTGATTGCCATGGTAAACTGGTAATCCTGCCACTTATGCCATTTATGTTCGTCAGGCAGTCCTGTTGCGCCATACCAATTTTCGCATACATGCCATTAGCGAAACGGCCAGGAGAGCACCAAGCCCGTGGCATGTGAATCATGCCGCTCATGACATGCATGTCATGATTTTCATGTTTTAACCTGTCATTTATGTTCATCATGCAGTCATTTTGTGGCATACCAATTTTCGTCAGCATCCCGTCAGCCAAACGGCCAGGAGAGCACAAAATCGTAGGCGGCTAGATAGATAGATAGATAGATAGATAGATAGATAGATAGATAGATAGATAGATAGATAGATAGATAGATAGATAGATAGATAGATAGATAGATAGATAGATAGATAGATACGCCCAATGTCGCCGAAGTTCGCTAAGAAATGCTTCGCATTTAATAATCTACAGTGCATTCGGTATTATTAGCCGCGGCATGTACTGGTGGGCCGGGCAGACGTACAATAGCAGCAACGCCTTTGTAGAAAATTCTCCGGGACCGAAACGCACGAAAGCACTGCGTTCCTGTTTCCAAACGGCAGCTCCTCGGCGATATTTTGTCACTCTCGACGTGGGATGTCGAGATTTTGTTTCACAGTGGACAAACACGCCGGTTACGTAAAATGAGGACTCAAGGCGACAACTCGCACGGCGGTGAAGTTTTGTAAGATGAGAAAGAAAGACCCACGAACCAGCCGTAAAGGAAAAAATGAAAAAAAGAAATTGCAACTGCGTGTCGGGCATGCGCAACAATTACGAGTCCCTTGCTTGAGTATAAAAGCTAGCTGTCCACGACAACTGGTCAGAAGACATCCGTCGCCGCATCAACTCCACTGGCTGGATACGCAGTTCTCTTGTCTTGAAGGACCGGTGGGATCTTCGCAAAGGCCGTCATGATGACAACGGTGAGAATCCATGCTGTTAATAGTTTCTCTATACGGATCATTCACAGCTAAATGCCTCTGTGATGGCTGAGGAATTACTAAACAAAAAGTGCAAATACAATTCACCTGCACTTCAAGTTGCATTAGCAATCTCTCATGCGCAACAAGCCATAAGTTACATACACGTTAAAACAGCGTGTAAAACAAACAAATTTTATTTCAGTGCACGAGAGGTGCCAACAGAGTGTCTGCACTGCAGCGTACGAATGAGCAATTCAGCTGCAATTACGTCGCTTCTGACCTGCGAGGGACTTCCTGTGTCGATTCGCACGTAGCTCAACCTTAAGTCGCCATTAAATAATTGCGAGAGCAGAAAGCGGAAGGCGAATGATACCCTGGGCTTAGAGAATTAAGGCGTAGAGCTCTAAATGAAGGCTCTAAACAGAGCCGTGGAAGTTTGCGCTAGTTACTGCGAAATAAGTTAAAGAATAGCCATACTGTAGGCAGGAAAGACAAAACGCTTTGAAAGTACGTAAAGGCTTTTATTCCGGACAAGTTACAAAAAAAAAAAAACAGAGAGAGGCCTATAACGATGACACGTAGCTCTGAGTTCACATTGTTAATTACGAAGCAGCGGGGACGATTTTCATAAAGAACCAACTACAAAAAACACGCAATATAACGTTCAGATATTTCGGGCCTGCAACAGAAAAGCTATGATTGATAACGTAGCATTAATAAATAACGACTCTGGGCTTTTACGTCCCAAAGGTTCGGTGTGATTAAGAGAGACACCGTAGTGGTGGGTGCCGGAAGTTTCGTCTACACCCAGCGGTTTCTTTAACACGCACTCACGCCCCACACGGGCATCTATAGACGCATTTAACCTCCATCGAAATGTGGCCGGCATTCGATACCGCGACCATAGGGTCAGCAGTCAACTGCCGTAGCCACTGGACCACCGCGGTGGGCATAACGTAGAGGTGAACGCAATGATTCTGGAAACGTCGCAGGAAAAGAAGTAAAAAGCAGCGTGATAAAGACGTACGCCTAAGTACATCGAAAACGTTGCGTTTTTCTACGAGTAGGTAATTTGCGGCATATTTATCCTTTCGTTTAGCTTTTAAACCGCGTATCATAACAAAGGCAGCTTACAGTCCATATAAGCGCAATAAGCACTCTTTAGCTGCGTATTGCACATAGCACACGGAGTACAGTCCGAAGTTGGATATGCTTCAATGTTTTTCGTGCTGTTCTAAACTAGCTGTGTTTTCTCTCGCGCCCCAGGTGCAGTTCCTGCTCGTATGCCTCGCGTTTCAAGCCTACGGTCTGGAGCACCACCAGCAGCCAATACAAGCCGGTTACCAAGGCGCTGGCTTCGGTGGCTACGCTGCTGCAGGAACACCGTACAGGGGATACGATGCCTACGCCTCTGTGGGTATCAATTACGCTGTTATGCCATTTTAATGAGGGACATTTTTTTGAGATCCAGAAGCATCTCTGATCACTTGCCCTAAGTGGTGTCGCTTCCTAGAAAACAAACGCGCATGTTTATTCTACATACTCGGTGGCAAAGATATCCCGGAATATTTTTTTTCCAGTTATTTTCCCTATTATTCAGCAATAACTATCATGGGATAACATGAACGTGTGATCTCACACATCTTAGGCGTTTCTTTTTTCTTTTGCTTTTGTATGCGTGACTTATAGCCGAGATCTTAAATGAGCATCCGAAGTTATGGCTTTCGAAACTTTTTATAGTTGTGCTGAATGCAGAAAACACAGAAATACTCGCTCTCAGTGCCACTTGGATTTATTGAAATAATTCTTTTTTTAAAAATGCGAAGCATTTCTTAGCGAACTTCGGCGACTTTGAGCGTATCTATCTATCTATCTATCTATCTATCTATCTATCTATCTATCTATCTATCTATCTATCTATCTATCTATCTATCTATCTATCTATCTATCTATCTATCTATCTATCTATCTATCTATCTATCTATCTATCTATCTAACCGCCTACGACTGTGCTCTCCTAGCCGTTTCGTTCACGGGATGTACACGAAAATTGGTATACCACAACATGACTGCGTGACGAACGTAAGTGACATGTCATAACATGAAGATTATGTCAGCGGCATCATCTACATGCCACGGCCTTGGTGCTCTCCTGGCCGTTTCGTTAATGGGGTGTATACGAAAATTAGTATGGCACAACATGACCCGATGGTGAACATAAAAGGCAGGTCATAACACGAACATAATGACATGGATGTCATGAGCGGCATTATTTATGTGCCACGGTCTTGGTGCTCTCCTGGCCGTTTAACTCTGCAATCAGAGCATTGCACTGCATGGCAACTTCCTCGCTGACTGGTTCGCATGACTCCGATTGCCACAGTGTGTTGGATCTGCAGATTTTTTTCTTAACACAATTTCCCTGAAGCAACCCTACCGAGCTCTCCCATGTCAGAGTACGATGTGCTCTGAATCGTTTACCAGCTTGTTCTAAAGGCAGTATAACTTTACCATGCATGATCGTTATTGTGTAAGCTCATTTTCTCGTAAACGCAGTGAAATAGAACGTTTACACCTACAGTGCTGTCTTACGCTTGAAGGGAATCAATCAATCAATCTGTGCAGAACGGTGCGGCATGCGAATGCTCCAGTTCTCGACGCCGGAATCGGTCAGTAATTAAAGAAGTCAAATCGCGATGGATGCTTCTGCTTCCCTGCCGTGCAGTGTTCCCGATGAAGCAAGCCTTGATGACAGCGTTAATTACAGTATTGTGGGAGTTTATTTTGTACATTTTTCAAGTCTACGTCCATTCCTTCACGGTAGTGCTGGCGTCAAACCCTTAATTCGAACGAGTAATTGCTGTTTAGGCTTTTCCATATGCTTCACATTCAGGTGAGTTTTTCAGAAGGCCTAAAGGTGATTCCGTTAGGAATAGGATGCCGCTCAACTGAAAGTTTCCTGAACTGAAAGCTTCCTGCAATGAGGAACAAGTTCCTCATCGCAACTTATGCCATGAAGCTGACTTCGCGCAACTGGGTAATCATTTCCGACTAATTGTGACTTTAAAGAAAAATGAACAAAGAGGAGTAACGATATGCGAATAGACCGATCTCACCACGCGATCTGCGCATGCGCGAGTTTCCGAGAGCGGCGCCGCCGCCATCTTAGTTGTAGTCCTCAGAGCTACGGCTGTGCTTGCTGCGTGCTATAAGTTTACTCGTGTTTTTTACGACTCCTTGGCGTGGACGACGATTTAACGCGCCGGAAAACGATGTCCGGGCCTCCTGTGGCCGTGTTTCACTTAAATTTACCGCGCGATGTAGCGCTGGTAACGAAAAAAAAAAAAAAAAAGGCTGACAATGTAAACATGCGACCTGGTCGCAGTAGCGCACCCAGGATCTCTGCCAGGGGGGGTTCAGTTGTTTCACGAAGGGCCGGGCATGCGATTACACAGTTGTTGCGTGTGTAAAAAAGTAAATAAAGTTCTAAATAAAATGCTAAATAATAGTGACATCAATGATGATGATTAATTTTATTATTCTTTCTGCGTTTTGCAGAGACATTAGCGCCATATTCTTGGAGAACTTAGGAGCAGATACGGAATGGGAGGGGGGTTAGGTCGGCCTCAGGGGGGGGGGGGGGGTTGCAACCCCCGAACCCCCCCCTCCCGTCGGTGCGCCACTGCCTGGTCGTGATCTCGTCGTTATATAGTTCGTGCGCCCGTGTCGCTTCAAATTGCTGTTACCCGTATTCGCTGAATTAATCGCAATAAAAAGACAAGTAAGGAAGTCTTAGAGCACGTATCGTGCAGAGGTGGGACGCCAAGAGCACCAGAATGGCGAAAACTGAAGACTCAGTCGAAGGAACGATTTTGCGTTTGCTTTGTCAAAGCAAAACTTTACATGCGCAGTGTGTTGTTTATATACATGACTTCGATCATAGTGATGCGCTAGATGTGAATGGATAGAAAACGATCGCGATGAAGATGTTAAAGGCGCGTCCACATTAGCGGAACGATGACTTGCCGCACACCGTTAGCGAAAACTTACGGGCCGCTGCTAATATCGCGAACAACAAGCAGTTCCTGCTGCATAAAGTACGGATGAGTCGTTGAGTAACTTTGACAACAGATGCAAAAGGACTAAAAAGCGGCAGCTCGCTCTGCCCGTCGCCCTCACGCCCGAAGGCTCGGCGCCGATGTCGTCGCTAGGCCTTACCGCTTCAAAACGGCGTCGGACATTATTACCTCAGTAGGCGTATGACCCTATGCAAGCCACTCGCGCGCATAAGATGACACGTTTTGTCATTGGTATTTACGCTTTAATTTGTGCTCGCAATAAAATCACACACTGAAAACCATAACACCGGCGGCGCCGATGGTTGCGACGCCGGCGTGGCTGAGAAATCGCCGTGCTCAGCGTGAAGTATGCGCTACAGTTGAGCTGGGCTTGTATCAGATACCTCATTCACGTCAGACGCTTGACAGTTGCCATCGCTCGTAAAAGGTCAATTTAGGCATCTTCTAGCAATCACTATTTTGTCCAGAAGGCAAGTTGTACCCACTCCGACGGCGCTAACGATGATCGCCGGCAGAATGATCGTGCACACTCTATGAATCGTCGCAGTCACTGATCGGCCCGTCCGTGATGTGCCTAACCTATTATTACGCTGCTCTAGGACACTGCTAAAACGCCATGCATAAGATAACACAAAATTCACGAACAATGATGAACAAGCCGTGTGCCTTAGGGGCCGGTCTGTCCGACGCACCAGTTCCTACCGGAGCTTGACATCCTTCGCGAACGCGAGAAAAGCGAAGTGCTTTTGTTTCAGGCTGTTCTGGTAGCATCCCGGGATATAGGACGGGAACCCAACCATCAAAATGTTTCGAAATAAGGCTGATAAAGCTCGTTAACGCCGCTCTCCCATGCAGCGGCCACGCATTTGAGCGTACCGCGACTGCCGCGAGAACTACAAGTTCCGGCATGCACTGCGGCAGCGGTGGCGTGGTGAAACAGCGCGGTGAGATCGGTCTATTGCTTTGTGCAATGCCAAAACAGCATACACTATGGTTGCATCTACCCGTACAGTACATTTAGGACAGTATATATACTTGAGCTTGACGAAAATATTTGTATAGCGGTGTATTTGACTATCACTTTTGCAGAGGAGCGGCAAACAAACCACCTTTTTCTCCTCTCTGCAGCCACCGCAGCCGTACACTTTCGGCTACGACAATGTGGACGAGTACGGGAACCGGCAGTTCCGCAGCGAGCAGGGCGACGCTAACAACATGAAGACCGGCTCGTACGGCTATCGAGACGTGAATGGCCTCTACCGTAGGGTGAACTACGTCGCCGATGCGAACGGCTTCCGTGCCACCGTGGACACCAATGAGCCGGGCACAGCTCCTGGTACCAGCGCCGACGCGGTCTTCAACGCCGCACCAGTCGTCCCACCGGTTCCATCAGGAGGTGCACAGAGAGGTGCACCTGCAGCGCTTGCCGCTAGGGCGCCAGCACCTTACAACGCTGGTGGCAACAGCGGCTACGGACGATACGGATACAACCCATACGCAGGGGCTGCTGGAGCCTACGGATACGCTCCTTACGGACGTCAGGGATATGCCGGAGGAGTCCCGGTGCTAGGCGGGCAAGCTTACGGCGGCCGCACTCCGTACGGCTACGGTGCGGCCGGCTACGGTGCCGCAGGCTACGGCGCCGCCGGCTACGGCGCAGGGTACGGTGCAGGATATGGTGCGGGATACGGGCCTGGTGTCTACGGTGCACCAGCCGGTTACGGAAGCTGGCCTTCTGCTTATCAAGGATACCGCCGCCGTCGTTAGTGACGTAGTAAAAAAAAAGAAGTGAAGCAACCAAAAAACAATATTTTGTGGTGTTTCTGAATAAACTAAGAGCGAAAAGAAAAACAAAACCTTGTCTCGATATAAACAAGAAGAACAACAACAAAAAATAAACAGAAGGAATGTTTTACACATGAGTGACACATCATTTTCATGGCGTCTTCAAGCTTTTAACGTCTCCGTACAATCACCCTACATTTCTTATTTTTGTTATTCGTAGATTAGCACCCTGTCCAAATTTCGTGAACACGACAACAAAGTTTATTAAAGAATAAAATTTATTCCATCCATCCAAAACAAAGCGTCGAAAACATCTTTTTTAAAGCATGCATCCCATCTGCTCTATCTGATGCTAAACTACCGTTGACAGACACATCGCTTATTAGTGAGTTTTAGTATATCGGAAAGCAGCAAACGCAAAGATTTAGTGTAAGGTTAACGCTACCCTGGAACACACCGCGCATGCGCAGAACGTTAACGTATACGATACCCTTACGTGCCTATCGATATCGTTCAACGCTAACGCTCGAAAAGGGACCCGTACGGCTGGCAAGATGGCGGCGTCAGTCGAAGTGAGACCACTCGCTTCAGATCTGTCGGGACATCGGCCTGCATTGTTAAGCTCATTCATTACCCGCTCATATTCTTATTTGCCTTAGGTTTGGCTAATTAAGCTTCGCCAGCCGTGTATTGGTGACAATGTGTCGCCGTTTTCAAGATACGCTCTCAGTAAGCGGCACACAAGGCTTAAAATGTGAGTGCACTCGCTTTCACGGCCTTTGAGACTGCGCGTGCCGGCGCTTGAAATCTCAGAGGCCATGTCGCTTTGCTCACTTTTACGGTAGTCTCGTCGAGATGGCGGTCCTGCCACCGGGGCTTCTTTCTTTTTGTACATCGGATGTTTCAAGCTACAACCAATTAAATAAAGCCGAGACGAGTAGTGTGGTGCATTACTGTATGTATAATGCTTGAAATGACAGTATTGTTTAGCGAAGTATTCCTTCAGTCCCAAAGGTGACTTGGATAAGCCAGCCTTCGCAGGCACATGCACAGATGCGCACCCCCTGGGCACTGCAGAAATGTTGCAGAAACTCCGGGGCACTGATGACAGGTGGAAAATCCGCCTTCTCAAAGCGGAAATATCGGCGAAATTTCTCGTATACGGCATAGCCTCGACGACATGGACCGCCTGCGTAGCTTCTCTGGTTTCCAAAGTATAAATTAAGCGCTCCTATGTCAACGCAACTTCGAAATGACAGGCAGTACGGGTCAGAAAGGAGACTCGATGGCGGCATTTTGAAACGAAGCGATGTTTTTCGGGTCTGCCGACACAGCACTAACAACACACTTACACGATACTGGCTCAATGATTTTGTGGCGCACTTAGGGATTTAATAAGAGTTGTTTTAAGGTGTAGTTGTCGTCGTACATGCCTTTGCGTTAGCTTTAACGTTTCACCCTCTTCCGCTATACTAAAAGTCTAGTTTGTGCCGCTAAGTGCACCCAGCTTTACCGTAACGTTAACCTTAACGCTAAATCTTTACGTTTGCTGCTTTCCGATATACTAAAACTCACTATTAACCTAACATCGTTGATCCTATGTATCGTCCTCTACCTGTACCACCTCCCACACAAGGAAACAAATGACCATGAAACCATTCATGAATTCCTCGTGTGTAACCTAGACGCGCACCCAAAGCTACAAAAATAACACTTTAGGAAAGAGGTGACTACGGGAATATTAAGAGCGAACAGAGTGCGCTTTGGAATGCATCATTGAAACTTTTGTTCGTGCTCTTTTGAAATAAATATCAAAAGAGGGGACCTACGCTATCTATTCTTAATATTCTACCCAAATATTTTCCCTTCGATAAAAAAGAGGGGTGATAGTTGCGTTAGTCAACCGTCTATCAGTCCGCATTCAAAAGATTATCGATTCCTAGAAGAACATTGCAGATAGTTCTTTGTTTTTGTTTTGTCACCTTAGAAGGCACGTGGTGTGAAATAAAAAATGCGCTTGCGCATTATATAACATATATACTTGACGATGTTGTGGAAAAATAAAGTGGTTGTGAGTAGCACCCGTCCTGTGCCCTTCTTCCCTAGTGAGTTCCGTTAAGTTTTCGCGTTCATAATATTTGTTAATTAACCTTCAATGTTTCTTGGTTCATTAAGTTGCTTCTAACAACTGAACGAGCCCTTGACCCGTTCCCTTTCGTGACATGTGTAATAGATACTTGGCCGTGTAGTGTCAGTACTGTGACGTGCACGTCTGTGACATCACGATTAACAGTAATACGATAATGTGTGGCGCATACTCGCATTCCTCCTGCACAATAATATGCGACTGCACGCCACAGCCGTTTGAATGCATCATCGCAGCATGTGTGACTTGCGTTCACGTGATACCGAATGAATTTAGAGAGCGTGCCAAATTCACGTGATGTGAAAGGACTCTAGAGCTGTAACCCTCGTCAATCAACTTTATTACAATACAGTCCTGCCAAGGTGGTCTAGTGACTGGGGCACTTGGCTACTGATCCGAAGGTCGCGGGATCGAATCCCGGCGACAGAAGCTGCATTTTGAAGGAGGCGATATGTAGATCCCTGTTAGTGTGCGATATCAGTGCACGTTCAAGAACCCTAGGGTGGTCGGAATTTTCGGAGCCCTCTACTTCGGTGTTTCTCATAATCACGTCGTCGTCTTTGGATGTTAAAACTCCAAACATATCTGAACCATACAAATGCCCCGGATTTTTTACGAGGCCTAACGGCAACTAATAAAATTTCGCTTTCCTTCATTCTGTCGACACGGGAAGGGCTGCAGTTTAATAAAATCAGAGTGACTGACGGGGACAGTCTTCAGACACCGTCCTTCATGTCAGTTGTGGTCATGTCTTGAGTCACTGTTTGTTATCACCGACTTGGTTGTTTTTCAAACGAAGTTAGTGTTGGTTCACTTGTGCCGTACTTGTGCTGACACGAAGGCTGTCGACGAACAAAAAGACCACCATCGTGAAAACAATGCGCTAACACTTTTCTCTTCACTTTCGTTTAAAATAATATAACAGAAGGAAAATAAAAGTTGCTCAGCCGGCTGTGCATTGAAGCCACCCACCGAAGGGTTGCATAACAGCTGAGCTACTGTCGACTGTCGATTCTTTCTCTTTATTGCAGTGGAGCGAAAACATTGCTTTAACACGAATGTCTGAGTGAATATTGTAATTATGCCCAGTCAAACACATATCCAAGGACAGAATCAGTATTTTATTCAAACAGAAAACAAGTGCTTGTAGCTCGATCGCCTATTCCAGGACACCACGGGCTCTAGCGGCCCGCTCGCATTGGTCCATGGTTGCCAGATAGCTTCTCAGGCCCTACCGGGCGAGTCGCACCTCCCACGACCTTTCGAACTCTTTGCGTGGGATTACAGGTGAGCTACCCTCTGCCGGTATTCGTCTGCAGTGCCAAGCGAGAAGGGTCGGTGTGTCGCCGCACCAAAGGCAGCTGTCGGCGTAGTGGGACGGGGCATTTTGCAGAGAGCTTGTACTTACGTTTGGATAAGGTGTTGGTCTGAATGCGTCTCCTGTCCAACACATATCGAAGGTACAAAACCAGTGAAGTGTGTCACGAAAGCGCTCGTATATGCCCCGAATTTGAATTATTTGCTCTAAGGAGATGCTGCTTCAGCATGCGCGCGGCCTATTAATCTTGCTCTCTAGAGACTGTGTGGGCCAATCAGAAATATGAGACCGCACGGGCACCATCGGTTCGTCATACGCACGCTTTAAAGTGTGGTTTTACAGGCATGAAAAAATAGGGGAAGCGGCGGTTGCATTTAGACCTGGGCGAAAAGTTGAGGACTGTGTACTGGGCGATGTCAATGCACCTTTCCACGTAGTCTAAACTTCCGGAGCCTCATAATTATTTTGTGTTGTCGATATGCAGAATCTCAAAATTTAAGTTATTTCTGTGTTCTCAAACGATCTCAATGAAGGGACACATTTAGACTGTCTATTCAGTGTACCTGACGAGTCCAACTAAAAAAATGAAGACGTCGCGTGGTTGGTATTACTCTTTTTTTTATGTTTGATATACTCTTTATGCATTCTGCGGAACTACCGACTGAGAAATTTCCTTCAAAGCGAAATAATGGGGTATAGTACCTGGTGTTTCTCAAAAAGACTAACCGAAACCTGGCGCGCTCTTTGGTTTTGCGTTTTTTTCGTGAAAGTTTCGTACCGCAGCGGGTAAGGCCTTTTCTTTAGATCCGAAAGCCGATAGTATACTTCAGCTTCTCTCTTATACGATGAACCCTGTAAGCTTATTAGCTTTAAGATTAAGTGTAATAATTAGAAATGATCATGTTTCACCCTTCACCACATAGTATTCGGCAGTTACGGCATATTTCCGGTGGAACTGTCCTCAACATTGCCTATATTTGCGTTAGATCTTCGTAGGCCCACCTTGCAGACAGCGGTCTTGGCCGTTGTTTCAGCTTGTGATCCAAAGCTGAAGTGTCAGCAGGTCAAGGAAACATGACGACAGATAAGAAGGACAGAAAGAATCGACTTGAGTATATACAGTGAGAAACCAGAAAAAATACATAAAACAACGAATCAGGTACTACTGTAAATGAATAATAAAAGAAACTGTTTAATAGACCACGCGAAGTATTCAACGGAGATGCGTAGCGACCGTAGAATTCGAGGTATTAAATAAATGGCAGCGATTCTAAAAAGCGCCCGTTAGGACGGCGAGACCGTGCTGCTCCGAAGTATTCGAGAGGGAGTGACGGGCCCTGGACTCGGTACGGGCAGCGGCCTCCAGGGCGCCGAGCATCACCTCGGCTTCCCTCTCTTCAGTGTCCATGGTGGAGAAGTCCGCCAGGGGGGAGACACTTCGTCCTTTCCGGTAGTTGGCGCTGATGGCCATGTACAACCAGAGCAGCACGCAGGCGAGAGCGACGATTGTGCAGGCGGCGCATAGCAGGTCCCCGCCACCATCCTCCACTTGAACTGCGCCTGGGCCCTGCTGCCGGGCTGGGGGCTGTATGTAGCCGTGCACCACGACCTCGCTGGCGCTGTTAGAGAACATGGTGTGTCTTTCCAGCGGCGCCCTCATCTTTGGGGCCCACAGCGAGGGCGGTGGCCGCACCAGTAGCTGAGGTCGCCACAGTGGAGGCATGGGCCGAGCACCAACGTTTGGGAGGCGGCCTCGATACGGCACCTGCTGTTGCTGCTGTGATAAAATGCGGAGTTGTATTTATGGCGGGAGTTCAGAGCGATTTGGGGGTGTATTGCACAGTGATAACCCACGCACCTCTTTTCTCCCAACTAGGCAATGCGGCTGGTGTTGGTGCGGATGCTTTCTGTACAGGAGACTTACAAGAAAAATTGCTGCGACCTCTTACGTTCATTCTGCTTCGAATCGACAAAGGAACAATTGAACAACTTGACTAGGAAGGCAAGGGCAAGTGGAAAGAGGGTCACGAAGATAATGTATAGAGCGCTATGTCCAGCTCTAGTTTCGATCGCCTCCCGTTCTCATTCCCGGAAGCTCCTGTCCTTCGGTCCATGCCGGAAAGCTGTATCTCGAGCTGCTAAACTTTTTATATATAATTTTGGTGAAACCCCGGGAAATGGTCATAACTGGATTTGGTTTACCATGTTCCAGGATGTTTGAGTGTGGTCCACAGGTTCATTGACGGGTCTTGACGCCAATAACATGATATGCTCGTCAGTTACGCGAACATTAACAATAATAACATCGCGTGTGGCTCACATGCCACATTGGATATCCGGTTACCAATCAGGCGTAAGGCGGTATTAGCCACACGCGACTGAATTGACCAGCAAATAGAGATATAGAAAGATGCAGCTTCCAAATCAAACAAAAACTCCATTTTACGTAGCTCAAAGTCTCAATAGCAAGTGTCTAAACATCACTTAAAGGGCAACTCCGGCGGTTTCTCACCATGTTCTAATACCGATGTTTTCCAGTGGTACTGATAGTTCTGTAGCAGCCAGGGTGGTTCAATCTGTTCAGAAACACACCAATAATATTAAATAACAGACTGAAAGCCGTGCTCAAACCGAAACCGAAACGCAGAGACGCTTGGTGCAGCGTATGCGATGACGTCACAGCCTCTCCGCCATCAGAAACATCGAGCTGGTGGCAGAAAATGACAGTAGCGAGATCATCCGACGATGTATTGTGTTGTGGTATATTTTCTGGACTTGACAGCAACCATTTGAGCGCTGAAATATCGCCGTATTGCTTTTGTAGGCCTGCAGGCGCGGGTAGGCAGCGTTGAAGGTGATGACGTCAAAAGAACAGGGTTACCCGCAGGGGAATCTGCTAAAAAATTTCAAAATTCATTTGTAGGGAAACTAAATGACTTGCAGCCGCCTGGTTTGGCATATATTATTACAGTACCGAGGAGAATACATATTGAAAATTTCATTAACGTCAGTGGACACTGAAAAATCACCGGAGTTGGCCTTTAAGGAATATTATGGACAGGTACAGTTTTTTTCTACAAGCAGTTGCCTAAATATTCTCATTAGTTTTCTGTACATTGGCCGGTCTGCGTAAATCATAATAACTGAATCGAGCCGTGCAAAATAAACAAGCACAAATCCTCGCGCTAAACTTTAAACCTGGTTTAGAGCGTAGAGGCACTGACTGTCAACTGCGGCTGGTCTTCGGCAGCGACTGGATGGTGCGACTCGAAGGTCTCGGGTAGCGCACGGACGTGCTCGTTGGTCTGCTCGAACTCTTCAGGCGCAACCGTAATTGCCTTCGTATGGTGCTTGGCCCGGCGCTGCCGTGACTTCTGCCTCGACGCTCTAGTCCTAGGCGCAGCAGCCGTCGCACCTGCTTCGGGCTCCGGCAGCTGATTATGCTCTTGTAGTGGTGGCGTGAGAAGCGCCTCTGGCGATGGTGCGGGCACCGCTGGTGCTGCAAATCCGGCGGCTTGCTTCTGGGCAACCAGTGCCTGACCGGCACCATCTGGCAAGGCTGCCGCGCGTGGTAGCACAGGCGGCGGGGACTCTTGTTTCTCGCCTTTCGCAGCGGGGACGGCAGGGTGTGGAGGTCGTGGTCCTGCGGGCGCGGGACCTTGCTTTGCAGCCATTTGGTTGTAGACAATTCCCGTTTCGGACCTGCTGTTGTCCTCTGAGCTGCGGCCTCTTCTTCCTCTGGCACGAGTGGTCCACGAGCAGAACCGATGATCGCACGATCCTTGGCACTATATTCTATGATGATGCTGGTGGTGGTGATGATGATATTATTCTTAGAATGGTACGAATAGAAAAACTGCTGTATTGGACGAGAAGCGAGCAGTCAAGCTGTGCCCCCTACTGCAGTGGCGTTGCATAGCCTGGCAAAGTGTTTGTGTGTGCAACACGCTCGGCCCCTTAGACGCTTTCTGGCGACGTTTTCTCGCAGGATGTTTGAAGAGGAAAGCTATGAACTATACCAAGGAACAGGGATAGTTGAACATGAGAAATCAAGTTTAGAGCGCATCCGTGTACAGCGGCAGTTTCAAAGAGCACGCGATGTTCGTGGAAGGGAAAGTAATTATTCTAGCAGAAGCGCTAGCATTCAACGTAAACAGAAGCAACATAATTTGTGAGCAGCGGAATGAGCAAGGAAAGTATGAAGGAATCATGCGTAGAAAAGATTAGTTTCGTAGCGGTAAACTACGGAGCCATTGCTTCTCATGAAAAAAAAATTAACGAAGGCTGATAGGCACTACGTTAGGTTTCGAAAAATACGACAGCCTTCTCCTCCAACTAGAGCGATAGCTGTCATTACTGATTCCTTGTCGGTGTGCTCCTCCTTCTCTGTATTGAAGCATTTAATTTGCCTGTATTAATGCCCTTCAATTTAGTAGCCCCTGTTTACCTACGATACATTCACTTAATCAGGGTACGCGGCCACAGAGCTCTTGTTTTTAAACGAAAGGGCCGATTCGTTTGCAAAGGCGTTGTTTCATGCACCAAAAATCGCACGTTTACGGTCTCGAAGTGATTGTCAGAACCAGTAGAGGCGGCTTCCCCAGATTAGATACCTATTTTATTAACCTGGCGTAGCCAATTATGCAATTCATGCATGATGTAGGTTGCCATCACAAATTACATTGCCGAGTTCCCTCTCAAAATTTTCATGTGCACAGATCAGGTTTGGAAGCTTCCCCGCTCTTCATGCCCCTTGTGTAATGAGGAAGAAAAAATTCGCCATTTTTTTCTGTCGTGTCGCACATCCATAACTTCGCGGAAAACAATTTTCGAACCATGCACCTATTCATATTCTAGGCTTGGAGCTCAACGAAACAGTTATTCTTTCGTTCAGAGTATATACCTTGGGGTATAACTACAGGGATATTTGTTCATGGCGCCATGAAATTTATGATAGAAACTAAAGAGTCTTATGTTAAACCTTATCGGTGGTAACTTTATGGTTGGTCAAACCACTGACAGAAAAGTAATCTTAACAGAAAAGTCCATTGGTGTCTTGGCCGCTCCCCTGCTTGGGGAATGTGCCATTTCAGAATGGAGCTTAAGAAGAACTCTCCTCCTTCTCGGGGTGGCAGTAACTTCAGCAATATAGGAAGACAGCCGAGGGGGACAGACGGCGGTCGCCGACATAATAAAAAAAATGTTAAGAAGAAAAAAATGAACATGGGCACGTCACGCGATAAGAAGGCTAGATAACCGATGGACAGTTGGAACGACGGAATGGATACCAAGAGAGGGTAAGCGTAGCCGTGGACGAGAGAGAGTAAGATAGGGGTACGAAATTAAGAAATTTGCAGGCACCAAATGGAATCAGCTCTCGCAGGACAGGCAAGGATGGAGAGCATTGGGAGAGGCCTTTGTCCTGCAGTGGTCATAAGATGGGATGATGATGATGATGATGATGATGATGGGCCAGTTGGTTGCTAGCCGTCACAGTGTGCGCGTGTGTGTAGCAGCGCTCGAAGCAAGAAATAGAGCGCAGGAAAAGCAAGGAAACGACAGCGTCCAGTTAATATGGCTTCACGGCTTCTTTCGTTTATGTGCGCTGTTTTACACGCACGTTGCGGTGAGAGAGTAGCAAGCTGGTTAACGTTCCTGCCTTTCCTTTGCCTTTCCTTTGTCTCCCTCTTTAGATTCTAATGGTTATAGTTGACCCTGCTGGCTTCCACCCTTCCCTCCCGACCACCTCACATCGCGCAAATACACGAAGCGCCTTCAATGTCGCACAGCATGTACGTGGGACAAAGCTGCCTTTACGCATGCGTGGTTTCGAATGTCTACATTTGATTGTTAAAGAGTAGCCATGGTTTGTGGTTCCTGACAGATTAATGAATCAATCCTGCCACACCGATATGAGCCAAGCATACGGTTGAGTACTTTCCACCGCTTGCGACAAGAAGGCCGTACAATAAGGTCTTGAAGTGTGCGCCTATTACAGATGCTCCGTGAATGACTTTTCGCAGATGGCATAGCCACTGGCTTGCCTCGCCAACACCTACGACGAATTCAAGTGGGAAACGAAGGAAGTCGAAGCATCTCAAGAACTGAAGCGATGTCTGCAGTCGCCACTCACTTCCTCGTTTCCCACTTCCCACTTCCGCTCTTCGACAGATGCACCGATACCAAACCGACACAGGTAGCCTCGGCATCAGCGCCGTCCTTGTCCGTAGGAAAGACTAACTAGAAAGGGTGATCAGCCATGCCAGGCGGTGGCTGTCGAAGACGGAAGCAAATTATTCCACAATAAAAAAATAAAAGGAATGTCTTTCTATCATCTGGACTGCCTCAATGTACCGCCCTTACCTGTATGGCAAGGGCTTCAATGTTTTGAACAACAACCATGACGTGTGTTGGCAAGCTAGTGAACTCGGAGGACCCTTCAGGTGCCTCGCACGATGAAGTATGTGCCTTCAGGAATCCCACATCACCGTCGTTTGCAACTTCTGACGAAAGTACTTCGACGCCGGCTGCTTGTCTCGACATCCCATCGCAACCCCTCCGCAACAGCGGAGGTGGCACATAAGTTATTTGTGAAGAGCATCCCAAAACGGCACAGTGCTCCCGCGGTCCTTACAAGCTACATAGGTAATAATTTTACTATACACATAACGTAAGTGATTCTGCGATACAGCGCGTCAACTCACTGCTGGACGACCGCTGGACGAATGGCCTCACCGAGCTTCCAAGTAGGACCACCGCCCATATGCTGACAAGGTACTACATCAGTGTCGAGCGCAAGACGTGGATTGTTATCCTTCCCTACATAACCTTCACTTATAACGCGGCAGTAGAAGATATAACGCGTGTGGTGCCGTTTTGGTCCAGGGAAGAAGCCCGATGGCAGGTATACTTGACATCATGCTCCCTGTCATCATCGTCGAAAATGTCTCCACGTTGCACCTACTTGCAGTGCCGAAGAAACTTGATAGCTTGCCCTCCTGCATGCAAAAGTCAGCAGAGGGTCAACTCTTGTTACTACGAACTTTGAGGACGTCACGTGCTGCACCGATCCGGCCAACAGTGTCGACACCGGACTGGACACCGATACGACGACGTGGGCTGACCTCCTGTGGTAGTACTTAATTGGGACGCTATAAGGTGCCCTGACGTTGTGGTGCACTTTACTATTATGTTGTGTACGGTGGCGTAACGCCATCGTAGCGGCGGCGCACACAACCTGAAGTTGTCCACGTGGTGCGCCTCAAACCTTAATATGTAGGCTGGCGCACTGTAGGAGCTCATTCGTAAATTACTTTCGGAATTTATCTAGATGACGTAATATTTTACCTTTGTGTTGCGATTGTAGCGTCGTGATGATGCCTTTTTTTCGGAGGGAGGCATTGACAAGCTTAGTTCTTTTCCGTGTAGAGGGGCGAAGCTCCTTATGCCGTGAGTCTGTCCATCCTCCGTTCGTTTGTTTGTAGTAGCCACCTCTAGTTCGTGAAGTGCTCACTAGATGGCGTGATGGCGCTGCGGTGCTCGCTTCATTCAGATGTATGGGAACGCGTAGTATGGGAGTCTGTCTGTCCGTCCGTCTGTCTGTCTCTCCGTCCGTCCGTCCGTCCGAGCGCTGCGGTGCTGCTTAGCTAGTACGTGAATTGATCAATAGATGGCGCGGAGGCGCTCGCTGCGTGCTCTAGTGTGATAGGAGAGCGCTAGATGGCGACACAGAGTGTTTGTCACTTTTGTCACGTCTTTGATAATGTACTGCGCAAGATTCACGGAAGATTCACGGTTTTTACCGATGAACCTCCGGAGCTTCGCCCACTCATTATCATTCACTCCGTGGATATGCGTGGATTTTTTTCATGAGGACAGCATTGCAGTGTCTGGTACGTCCACTATAGTTCCGCGCAGGCTGCATTGTAATTTACGTGAAGCTTACCGATTGCTCTGCTAATTTTTCCTGCTCGACGTGTAGAGCAAGAGTAAGAGCGCTGGAATGGCCTACGACGAATGCGTTAAAGCCGGCTCATTTCGCCGCTAATCGGATTATCGACAACCGACGATTATAGTCGTCGCCATCGTTGCGCAGTGAGAGTTGCTTTGAAATTCGAAGTATTTCTGGCACGCATAAATTGCGGTGCGTATCGCAAAACTATGGTCATCGTTAGTTCAAGTCCTCAGAGTACTCGTGCACTTCCATGCGATACCCAATGTGCAGAGCTTGCACGTGTGCTTCTTTGCTCTCTTGCGCACATTACCTCAGCTCACTACTATACTGGCGAAACTGCTGCCGGCTTCGCAGAACAAGACCATGCGTCATCTCATCGCGCGAAGCTATGCACAAACGCCTGGTGTAGTAAAGAGGTGGGACGACGTCAAGCCGAGACCACGCGTGCCGCGTCTGCCATCGTCTTTGTTTCGAACGCCTTTACGCTGAGCTCGGTACAAAACTTTCAGAAACGTGCAACGGGCCTCGAAGTGCTTTGCAAAGCTTTTAGTAAATCCTCGGGCCACTACGAAATGCGGGTGTGCCGGCGACAAACTCGGACCAGCCAAGTGTCCATCAGCCTTGCGCCATTATAGTACAAGCATCACTCATTTTTCCCTTGGCCTTCGTCAAACGACTTACTGGTCTTCGGAGACGCGTTATAAACCAGTATGAAACTGGAGCTCCAGCCCTTAGTACTCCTTCTAAACTACACACGAAACTTGTACAGGTGCTATAGGCCTACTACGCCGCAGCTGTTGGTTTGTTCGCGATGAAGAACGTCCGCGTTGGAATTCTAACTGTATGGCGAGTATAACGGCCTCCAGTGTTTAAGCGAATTGTTTAGGTCGCATGCGAACACTAAAGTACCTGCCAAGCTAAATGGCGCATAGTATCCGGTAGGCAGGGGTTCTTTCCTGCTACGTCAAAGAGCTTGTCTTGGCAGGAACTGAGAGGAATTGATTTTTAGTGAGGTTTCGTACCGAAAAACCGACGCAGTAATAAGGGACGCCTGTGTACAGTGATCCAAAAACTTCGACCACGGGAGGTTATTCATCGTCATGGATTTGGCAGAGGTGATTTAATGGAACGCGGCCTACGTGATTGTCTGCCTTGCGGCGTACCGGGGGACAGTCGCAGAGGGCATGGAGTGGAGTGGAATAGTGCGACTGCTTCGGCGCCATTGGAACACTGATGAAACGTTGGAGGCCTCGTAATCTCCGACGCACAGGCAGCGCACTCATAGTTTAGTACGTTAAAACAAGAACGAGAACGCCGATGCCAGCGCCAACAACGGCGACACGGATGCGCCTCGAGCATCGGCGCATGATGTTGGTATCGCATGAATTGAACAAAGAAAATCGCGATATGTGGATTCAGGTTATCAAGAGCTCATTCCGTGAGACGAAATAATGTATTCACATGGGCAAAAACAAATTCTCCTTAGTTTACAGAATATCACACATATCACGTTAACACTATATTTTCATTGAAAAGGAGGGGTGGTGATTGGCGATTCATGACACACATATTGCTAAAGTTTGAAGTTTATTGTTAAATCTGCTTAAATATATAGTTTCCTCTATTCGCGTTGCGAAATGAAGCACCACTAACGGCGACGGTATCCCTGATAAACGGATGGCCAGCTCGCGTAACCGGCTGGTGCACTATAGACACCAGGCCCGTAGCCAAAACCGTAGCCGGCGACACCATAGCCGTACGGCGCCTCAGCGCCGTAATGTCGTGCTAGTGCGCTGGCAGCGAATCCCTGGCGTCCTTGCTGGGCGTATCCGTAGGCTCCAGCAGCACCTGCGTACGGGTTGTATCCGTACCCTCCGTAGCCGCTGTAGCGACCAGTGTTGTAAGGTGTCGACGCCCTAGCGCCAAGGACTGCAGGTACACCTCTCTGCGCAGCTCCTGAGGGAACCGGCGGGACGACTGGCGCAGCGTTGAAGACCGCGTCGGCGCTGGCACCAGGGGCGGTGCCCGGCTCGTTTGTGTCCACGGTGGCACGGAAGCCGTTTGCGTCGGCCACGTAGTTTACCCTACGGTAGAGACCATTCACGTCTCGATAGCCGTAAGAGCCGGTTTTGGCGTTGTTCGAATCGCCCTGCTCAGTGCGGAACTGCCGGTTTCCGTACTCATCCACATTGTCATAGCCGAAGCTGTACGGCTGAGGTGGCTGCAACAGATACGATAGTAGTGCTGTGTTAGCTGCTTTTGTAAAGGAGCGTATTATATGACACCGCGGAGAGGAAGTTAAGAATGTTATTTTGAAGGATGTCTACCAGACTGTTGGAGAAACATAAACTATCGGTTAGGCATTAGAGTATGGTGCTAAGTCATTTGCATTATTGTGGAAGAAGGAGAATAAATAATTGGTACATGAAGTTTTGTACATTTGGGAGAACGAGCTGAGAAAGAATCTGTTTTTTTCTTCCTTCCGGTCGCACTGCTGTAGCTTTTGCTACGGGAGAAGGAAGTAAGGGTGCGGAGGACTGAGCAAATGCTGAGGAGGAGGGAACGCGAAAGGAGGAGATGAGATGGTACACCATAGCCTAGCCATGTATAGTATAACATAGCAAAAGGTGGGAAACAGAAGTGAAGGTGAGGAGAGATAGGATGAGAGAGTGCAGTATAGGAAAATATAAAGACGGCACAAAGAAGAAAGAAGAGGATGCATTGATTGATTTGTGGGGTTTAAGGTCCCAAAACCAGTTCTGTTTATGAGGGACGCCGTAATGGTGGGCTCCGAAAATTTCGACCACTTGGGGTTCTTTAACGTGCACTCACACCGAACAGCACACGAGATTTCGCAAAGAAGAGGATGCAGAAACGGATAAAGAAAGACGAAAGAAAGAAGATAAAAAAAAGATGAAAGAACACAATCTGCATTCCCCATGTGGTGGCGCTAGCTTACCAGCTCGACTGCTTACACAGATCTCACAAGCGTAGAATTTCCTGTAATTTACTTTTGGTCAGGAGCTTAATGTTTATCTAGTTTCGGGCAACGGCATCATAAATTTGGTCACTTGGCTCATCCTGAGAGTCTTCACAAGCGCGTAAAACACGAAGGCGAAAGGAAAACATACAACACCCAAAGTCGGAGACTACAGGGTGTAGCTCGTTGCAGGATAAATTTCTAGCCACGATTGTCATATATTAGGGCGTGATCGGTTTTCCTCGTTTACTGGTGGAACTCAACACTAAAGGAAAAATGCAGCGTATTTAGCAGTCAAGCACGCTGTTCCACACAGGACAGCTATAGAGCCAGACACTCTTGTGCCTTTATCAGCATCGGTACCAGTGCTATAAAGCAAGAAAACCAAGTGTTAACCACCGCCAGACTGAAATCTTGCCAGAATGTCAGGATTGCACACAACGTTGTTTCATACGAAAGGCTGCGACTTGGGATATTTCATGCACCCTTCACGCCATGCAAATTTCGATATTCTTGCCTTTGACAGCTAACATTATGTTCTGGTCGGTTTTCTCAATGTTCGGGGTGGGCCTCTCTTACCTAGTGCTTACCTTGTTGCATTTAATGCTATGGATAAACTATGAAACATTGGACATTATTCGTGGCCGGCTGAAATATGCCAGGTTTTAACAACCATACTTGTAGGAACGAGCCTTTGTTCTTTTAAAATCAATAAGTCATTTAATATTTGATCGTACTTTAGCACTGATGAAGCTATGACCTGCTGTAGTTCGCAAACTTCAAAGCGTGAATCTTGGGTAACGGATGACCAGTAGGTCATATTTCTACAAAGCGGGCTGAAGACCACCCTGTAATTGTCTGAGACGGATTAGCATTCGTGCAGTAAAGCGTTCATTTACGGTACTAGCTTGAGTGTCACCGTAAGTGACGATAAATGCTCCGTACTTTCAGAGATATCCATATTAAGCCGTAGAGTTGGAGACCCTTAAATACCCACAGAAGCGTAGGCATCGTATCCTCTGTAAGGCGTCCCGGCAACAGGGAAGCCACCGAAGACAGCGCCCTGGTATCCAACTTGTATCGGCAGCTGGTGGTGGTCCAATCCATACGTTTCAGCCACAAGGAAGACAAGCAGTAGCTGAACCTTGGTGGTGAGAAAGAAGGTGGATTGTCTACAGCAGCACTAGAACGTTCGCGTAGCACTCCCGCTAAATTATGCCTCTCTTCTTCAGTATGTTATGGAGTCAGGATACCTGACATTAAGGCTACAACGCGCGACTTAGTGAAGGGAAATTGTATTTTGTGTAACATTTCACAATATGCAATGCAAATACAAATGCAACAGTCAGGGGCGCAACACCATTAATGCCCCTGACTGTTGCTGTAAGTGCTGCTTAGCACTTAATGCAATCCGGTTTACGAGTTACATGCGGAAATTCGGTTTTCGAGAGTAGCACTTCGATGACACTCGTCAAAAGAAACTCGTAAACCGGATTTTCACTCATGTGAAGAAGTAATTGTACTAATATGGCTAGAGTGTAATCTTGCAGAAACAGTTCAGAGAGCATATACTAAGGGGGAACGAAGCCAGCACTGTGTCCTCGGGGCCATGCTTTTGTCTTCGTGGCTTTCCGGGTTTTAACAAATATATGATACGAACCTGCCCAATGTTACGTTTTCATTTAAAATATGAGGTTACATATATTGTTGGAAATTACGCCCTTCGGCTTGTTGTAGATCTGATTTGAATTGGCGCAGTTATATTTCAAGATTTTGTATGAAATGGCGTGTAAACTTCACCTTCCAGTGCGACGTGCACTCACGTACAGTCGTTGTCAACAATAGTTAATTAGAATTTAATGCAGTAGTAATCACAATAGGCCTCTTGATACAGGAAATTACGCGTAGTAGTTATAGAAGCTTACGCGCTAAAACCATGAAATGATTATGAGGCGTGCCTTAGTCGAGCAATGCAGACTAACTTCAACCATCTGGGATTCTTTAAGGTGCACCCAAAGCTAAGCACATGGCCTTTCGTCCCGTCACCGTGCTACCATAATGACCCCGCCACGGTTCTCTAGTGTGGCTGTGGCACTCTCGGCTGCTGATCCGAAGGTCGCGGGGTCGAATACCGGTCACGGCCGCTGCATTTCGTCGGAGACGGACTGTTGAGGCCCGTGTTCTGCGCGTTGTCAGTGCACGTTAAAGAACCCCAAGGTGGTGAAAATTTCAGGAGCCCTCCACTAAGGCGTCTCTCGTAATGATATCGTGGTTTCGGGAGGTAACACCACCGAAATCATTGCTACCCTCATGGAGGTGATTGGACAGGAAACCAGGCACATGTGAGATCTTTTATCTAGGAT
Source organism: Hyalomma asiaticum (assembly GCA_013339685.2). Classification (NCBI taxonomy): domain Eukaryota; kingdom Metazoa; phylum Arthropoda; class Arachnida; order Ixodida; family Ixodidae; genus Hyalomma; species Hyalomma asiaticum. Next base: position 38,898,634 of record CM023482.1, on the reverse strand, counting down.
GCAATAAAGTAGCACACTGCAACACATTGTTCACAATGGTCAGATGTATTGACGAAGGATGACCTGCAAGTTGTTTCATACTTTTCGTACTTTACGTCCCGACATGTTCGACATTTGCTAGACTGGACTGACACATTGCAGGAAGAAACACTCCGCCTGAAAAATTGTAGATTATACGCCTAATTTTTTGCCCAACTATCCGACACGTTATTACGTTTAGCGTGAACGTGGAGAGTCAACGTAAATGTGTAACGTGATAAAATGTGAACTAATCAGGGAGATTAAACAACACAATTACGTAAGTATACAGGATGTCCGAACTATCAGGCACAAGATGCTTTTGAAAAAAAATCTGAGGGCTGTAGCAAATTAGTCTCTACTATACGTATCTTGGTGGTAACGGTGTGTACTTGCTACCAGTATTTTGTTTCATCGCTAAATATAAAGAAATAATTGTTTTTAATTAGTCATGGTTTTAAATATTGCTTTAACCACGTAAATGTCAATTATACAGTTGTAGATCGTCTCAAGTGACCCCCCAACCAAGCATATGTTTCATGCTCAAAATGATCATGTTGGTGTTTTCGAGAAAACACAAAAGCCCACGAAATACCTGAAATACGAGACAAATACGCGGTCGCGCGCGGCTACTCAAGCGCACCAAAGCGAAATTTGAAGGAAACGTGGCTTTGGTCGTTTATTGCCTCTGTGTGCAGGTTTCGCCTTGTAGGACGATGCAATAGCTCCGATGAGTAAACTAGCAGTAATATAAGCGTAAGCCCATGCTGCCTTGACTCATGCGTCATGTGTACCTGTCAAGTATCGCTTGGCATAGAGCTAGAGTAGCAGCGTGCGAGCACGCCTTTGTTTCGTATTTCACGCGCTTCGTATGTTTTTCTCGAAAAAAAAAAAGAACAACGTGACAAATTTCAGCATGAAACAAATCCTTAAATCGGGAGTTGTTTGAGGCGGTCCGCTACTTTCTCATGGACATGTGAATAATTAAACGAATATTTAAAACGATGACTAAATAAAAAAACTAATAACTAATACTTAGTTATGAAAAAAAGACTGTTAGCAAGTACACACGACTGCCACCAAGGTATAATTCAGACGATTTTGCTACAGCGCTCACATATATTTATAACCTGGTTCATGATACTTGGGACACCCTGCATAAAGAAATATGGGGAGCACTATAGGCACGTGCAAGCGTAAACACAAAAGGCAGATGAGAGGGGCGAAGCAGGGCAAGCTTCTTTTGAAAACGTCAGCTACGTGTTTACCCTTGACTTACCGTCGCGAAAATTCTCACCGTTGCCAACATTCCGGTGGTTAGGAAGATTCCTCAGTGTAATCCAAGAGAGCTGCTGGCCACCAAGCGACGTTGATGCGGCGACGGATGTCTTCTGACAAATTCTCGTAGAGAGCTGGCTTTTATACTCCAACCAGCAAAGCTCGTGTGGTTGTTGCGTATGTGCGACACGCAGTTGCGCCTTACTTTTGCTAGTTTTCAGTGCCCTCGCTTTTCATTTGTCATCTTACAAAACCTTACTGTCGTGCGCTATGTCGCCTTGTGTCCTCATTTTACTTGACAGGCGTGTTCACTTTGAAACAAGCGTGGACGTCCACGGCGGGACTGACAGAATTTGGCCTAACGGTGGTCACTGACGCGTACGCATTGGTATCGAGATACAGTTTGGAACTGAGCGCGGAGAAGGTGCTACAATTGCCCTCCACAACCAAATTCGCGAACACGGACTTCTTTGACAAGAAGCCAGAGACACTCGGAGTGTGAAAACAGTGCGTATCAGTGGTGGGAGCTCCTATGAGCACGTGAGCCAAATATTAGTACGCTCCGCGCACCAAGGGATTCGCAATACTCTTTCAAGTATGGCTGGGAACTGCCTACCTTTGATTCCCGAAAATATTGCGAAAACATCGGCTCTTACACCGTTCGACGACAGCGTCTGAAGAACGTTAATCTTGTGTACTTACACATTCTGAACGAGGAAGTGAAATCAGGCTAGGTGTAATTATTTTAAGAGTAAGCCTGTGAACATCTTCAAAGACAACTGTACAAATCTACAAAAAAGAAAAAAAAAAAAACAAAGCCGCGGAACCACACTCCTTTGGCTCTCGCGACACACGCATGCATAATGGCAACTGTTCGCGCTCTAAGGAGTCCTTATTTTTAAATAATCATCTTTAATTTCAAGACGGTTATTTGTGTATGAGGCGCTCTTCGCATGGGTTGCCGTGCCTTGTTTACACGTTAGTTTTACTCCCGCCAACACTGAGAATGTGTCTACAGCTCGTCTCAATAAATCACATGAAGCATTCGAAATTGGTTTTCCTTACGTGGATGCACTCGGCAGGCAGCCTTCAAGGAGCCCTGCAACACTTCTTTAACGTAGCGTGAAAACGGTGACCATCAGTCCTGGAAGTTGCTATGAACACGTGAGTCAAATATTAGCGCGCCGCGAGTACCAGTGCATTCGCAATCTGGCTTCCAGCACGCCAAGAAACCTCTTAGTCTACTTGCAACATAGGATGCAACAAGGAATATTGACTTTCTCGCTTGAATAACTACCAATGGTGATTCCGAAACCACCGGAATACCACCGGTAATCCTTTATTTGTTAGTTTTGAGTACAACAAATAAAGAAAGCTTGTCCGTCTTTTCTTTCAGGACAACAACAACAACAACAACAAAAAAAATGTTCAGCAACGTAGTCAGTATATATGAGGTCATTTCTCGGAAGGAAAGCAAGTGATTTCCAGCTATACTTGAATCCAATTTACGAACTTCCTGGTGCGTACATCGCGCTAATATCTAGCTGACCTGTTCACAAGAGTCTCCAGGACAGATCGGCGCGGCTTTCAGGCTATGGCCAAATAGCGTTGCAGAGCATCTTGCGGCGCAATATTTCCAGCGAGAAGCGACTCATTAATGACTCGCCTGAGCCTTCTGACAGTGATGTTGCCGGTGCAAAAGGTATTAGCGCAGTCGTAATCACTACGAAGTGAATAAACGAATACGCAAGGAAAATCCTTTGAAAAACGACCGAAGAGGCGCTGGCTAACAAACTGCTCCTCAAGCTATAAGTCCACAGCAGTGTACAGCCTTTTCCTTCACATTTTCATTTAAAGCGTATTTTCTTCAGAACAAACCATCAAGGAACTAACTATTCTGCCTAATGGCTATGCTGCTATAAGTACATCTATTATGATGGCAAACTTTTAAGCAATTAAAAGAGCTTTTATTCTTGCAACAAGACTACTACATGCCGTGATGCTCTCCCGTGCTTGCAAGGCGAGCTGACGAAAGTTTGGCTGCCGCGGCGCTCTGGCTTCCCGTGCTCACATGCGCCCGCCACTGGCAGCGCTCGCCACTTTCTGGAAAATGTCGATGGATTGGAAGAAATTTACGGGATTTCTTCCGGCTGCATAGAAAAAGAAATTCAGAGCATTGCTTGTTTTGAAGCTCAATTTCTGGTATTCCGCGAACTACGGCCTTCGGAGCCCTACATCATCTTCTAATCTCCTTCGAGGTACAGTCCCTTCCGATATTGGTCTATTCACAGGCGGGAGGCCACATATGGCCATATAAAAGTACTATTGATATCGCTGCGCTTAAAAAATGAGCTCTAAATTATTGACGATCGATATAACGTATGGATATATCTCTAGAAGTTTTCAAAACTTCATTAACAAGCTACAGTCGAGGGCGACATTACCAACCAGCGAGATAAACAATTTCAACCTCCGCAGTTTCTTCCGCGAATCGTATAAAAATACTTTGACACATATTCAAGCAATTTTTCCTGGTCAATTCACGCAAACAACATGACTCCGCTATTCATGGCGAATGCATACCAACTGGCCCGATTATCCACCATTCTGTACATGACTCCGCTAATCGTGTTTTTGGTTTTTCTTCATAGGAACCCGATACTTGCTGCACCGCAAGTTATATTAATAAGAGAACGGCATTCAACTGAGCTAGTTCGCTCATAGCTGAATGTGGTTGCACCAGCGGAATTTAAAGACGACGGACAAAGTGAACAGACGCTTGGCATACGCAGTCTCTGCATAGAGCCATAAAGCGCACGCTCGGTGGGGTCTTCTCTTGCGATGGAGATCCATAGTTCGATCACTGAAGAAACTTTCGGTTTAGCCAATGTAGGCCTGGCCGCATGATAAGGGTACGCAATAAATAACTCCTTCCTGACACATCAAGTATATTGTCTGATATTCCTTTCCACAGGGGCGTGAATATATGGCTTTTACCGTGTCATTGTTTACCCGCCGGCACAAAGTTGAGGCCATGATTGGACCCGAAAAGACAGTCTTCAGGTCTTGTCTTTCAGCAATCTTTCTAAGCGAGTGGCTCAACCCATGAACGTGTGGAATTACGGTGGGAGGCTTTCGGGCGTCGTCTTGAAGCAATGAGGTCCTACAACGGTTGTTGCCTTTAAGCTTTTGGAGTGTCGTCTCACACTTGGCAGCAAGGGCGGCAGCAGGCTGCACGTGTGCTCACAGACGCTGGGCATCTTTTACGCAGGTTTGGGAATCAGTCTACTCCTTGACTTTCACTGCTCTTGCCGCTGCTGTCATTGCAGCCATTTGTGTAATCTTGTATATCTGGCATATATATTTGTTTGAACGATGTCGAAGGAGATCAGGGCACTTTTTGATGAGCTAAAGCGGGAACTTAGGGCAGAATTCAAAGATTTCAAAGAAACAGTAGAGCGAGACTTTCGCAAGGAACTAAGGGATATTAAAACCTTTTTGGCTACAGCAAACAAGGAGTATGAAGAAATTCGGACTGAGAACAAAGCCCTAAGAGCCTCAAATGCTGAATTAAAGGCACAGTGCTCTGATCTCCCACGACAGGTAAATGAGCATGAGTACCGAATACTGCGGGGCTGAACAGTATTTCCGGAGGTCAAATGTCGAAATCAAAGGCATTCCGTACGAATCCTCTGAAAACCTAGTTGAAATGGTCATAAAAATTGGAAAAAAGGTGGGCGTTCCGCTTGCGGTGAATGATATTGGACGTTAATGAACATGCACCATCTAGCCCAGTATCAAGTTTTGTTAAAGATATTTGACGGGCACACAGAGTTCCGGCGGCCCGCAACCCCAGCAAAAAAAAAAAAAAAAAAAAAAAAACGTGGTTGTGCAGTTCGAGCAGAGACAAAAACGGGACAAATTTTTGATGAATACGCGCGCAGCGAACCTGAAGTGTTCTGATCTGGGTATTGTGGGTGGGCGTTCCGCTTGTGGTGACGATATTGGACGTTAATGAACATGCACCATCTAGCCCAGTATCAAGTTTTGTTAAAGATATTGGACGGGCACACAGAGTTCCGGCGGCCCGCAACCCAAGCAAAAAAAAAAAAAACGTGGTTGTGCAGTTCGAGCAGAGACAAAAACGGGACAAATTTTTGATGAATACGCGCGCAGCGAACCTGAAGTGTTCTGATCTGGGTATTGTGGGTGGGCGTTCCGCTTGTGGTGACGATATTGGACTTAATGAACATGCACCATCTAGCCCAGTATCAAGTTTTGTTAAAGATATTGGACGGGCACACAGAGTTCCGGCGGCCCGCAACCCAAGCAAAAAAAAAAAAAAAACGTGGTTGTGCAGTTCGAGCAGAGACAAAAACGGGACAAATTTTTGATGAATACGGCGCGCAGCGACCTGAAGTGTTCTGATCTGGGTATTGTGGGTGGGCGTTCCGCTTGTGGTGACGATATTGGACGTTAATGAACATGCACCATCTAGCCCAGTATCAAGTTTTGTTAAAGATATTTTGACGGGCACACAGAGTTCCGCGGCCCGCAACCCCAAAGCATACGCGCGCAGCGAACCTGAAGTGTTCTGATCTGGGTATTGTGGGTGGGCGTTCCGCTTGTGGTGACGATATTGGACGTTAATGAACATGCACCATCTAGCCCAGTATCAAGTTTTGTTAAAGATATTTGACGGGCACACAGAGTTCCGGCGGCCCGCAACCCCAGCAAAAAAAAAAAAAAAAAACGTGGTTGTGCAGTTCGAGCAGAGACAAAAACGGGACAAATTTTTGATGAATACGCGCGCAGCGAACCTGAAGTGTTCTGATCTGGGTATTGTGGGTGGGCGTTCCGCTTGTGGTGACGATATTGGACGTTAATGAACATGCACCATCTAGCCCAGTATCAAGTTTTGTTAAAGATATTGGACCGGCACACAGAGTTCCGGCGGCCCGCAACCCAAGCAAAAAAAAAAAAAAAAACGTGGTTGTGCAGTTCGAGCAGAGACAAAAACGGGACAAATTTTTGATGAATACGCGCGCAGCGAACCTGAAGTGTTCTGATCTGGGTATTGTGGGTGGGCGTTCCGCTTGTGGTGACGATATTGGACGTTAATGAACATGCACCATCTAGCCCAGTATCAAGTTTTGTTAAAGATATTGGACCGGCACACAGAGTTCCGGCGGCCCGCAACCCAAGCAAAAAAAAAAAAAACGTGGTTGTGCAGTTCGAGCAGAGACAAAAACGGGACAAATTTTTGATGAATACGCGCGCAGCGAACCTGAAGTGTTCTGATCTGGGTATTGTGGGTGGGCGTTCCGCTTGTGGTAACGATATTGGACGTTAATGAACATGCACCATCTAGCCCAGTATCAAGTTTTGTTAAAGATATTGGACGGGCACACAGAGTTCCGGCGGCCCACAACCCAAGCAAAAAAAAAAAAAAAAAAAACGTGGTTGGGCAGTTTGAGCAGAGACAAAAATGGGACAAATTTTTGATGAATACGCGCGCAGCGAACCTGAAGTGTTCTGATCTGGGTATTGACTCAGGATCAGCGATATTCATAAATGAACATTTGTGCCCAGAGTTGAAACGACGTTTTGGTCAGGCTACGGCGCGCAAGCGCGAGACTGGTTGGAAATATGTCTGTGTTCGCGACGGCAAAATCTTTGCGCGGCAGACTGATAACGTACCGAAGATCAAAATTGGAAACAGTGATGATGTAAACAAAATGAACAGTTCCTCATGAAAGCGATGCAGCGAAAGAGGCAGATTGTGTTGTAGGCGCCACTGCAAAAGGGAATTTTGATGGTTTGTTTCACGCACAATTTTTCTTCCCAAATAGGTCAAATATTACGCATGCTGTTGAAATTGCGTTTCTGTTTACGAAATATTTGCTTTGCCATGTCATAACAGATTTTTGCTGCGTCAGTTGTTCTCTGAAGGAATGCATTTCACTTATTCTCATTGTCTTGGAGTGTACCAGAGCTCAAGCTGTAGCTCGTCTTGGTTACAATTTTTTATTTTTGCACCCTATCTAGTTCATGGCTGCAAAATATGTTCGATAAAGATAGTTGCTAATTTCTCTTCTGCCGTGTCGTTCAAAGGCTCAAGTCCTGTCGCAACAAATATGGGCTTTACAGCGCACGATTTCTTATTAACACTTCAGCATCTGAAATGAGCCCATCTAGCGTTAGTCCCTTAGAGTTAAGGCGTAACAAAGTCGAAAAATGCGATTCACCTCTTTTGCTTTTATTCATCTGAATATGCAGTCAGTACGTGGCAAACAGGATGAATTTTGTATCTTTCTTAATGATTTTGGCTTTCATTTTTCTGTAATTATGTTGACCGAAACGTGGTTTTCGGCACGCGATGACATGTATCTAGAAGGATATGACGCAGTTTTTTTTAACAGATCTCTTAGAAGAGGTGGAGGCGTATGTATGTTTATTAAACACGGTATCAACTATGAACAGCTTGATGACCTATCCTTATGTACGTCAGATATCGAGGTAATATGTATGAAATGCGGAAAGTTTCTTTTTGCTGTGGTATACCGCCCCCCTGACGGTAATTTAGGCGAGTTTTTCGAGCAGCTAGACGGGATATTCTCTCATGTTAACATACATCAGTACAAATTAGTTCTAGGCGGTGACCTAAACATTGACATGCTTTCAAATGCATCAAAACAGGCGGAATTTTCCATCCTTCTTAACTCGCATTTGTTGTCAAATGTGATACAAGAACCAACTCGCATTTCCGCAACCTGCGCTACGTTATTGGACCTCATTATTACAAATTTACAACCTGAAAACCTGGTTCTTGGACAATAAACATTACACTTAGTGATCATTTGCCGATATATTTAGTTATTGATAAGTGCCGTATTGAATCAAACCTTACCTACAAGTTTCGGTGCCAGGATATAACAGAAAATTCTCTTTCACAGTTTCGAGATGAAATTTCCAGAACTAATTGGGAAGCAGTGCTTTCGTGATCATCAGCAAATGCAGCATATGAAAGTTTCATGGAGGTAATTTCCCGTATTTATAAGCGATGTTTCCCCAACAAGGAAATAATAAAGTCGAAACGCTCGCGGAAGCCATGGGTTACAAGGAACCTGTTAAAAATGATAAATAAGAAAAACAGCATGTATCATCTATTCTTGAAGAATCGCGATCAAGAAACATTGGACTACTTTAGGAAATGCAGAAATAATATAACTAAACTTATGAAACAAGCAAAGCGAGTTATTATTCTTGCATGTTCGAGGGCGTTACAGGGGTCAAGGAGATGTGGAGCCAGTTAAATTCAATTACCGCATTACATAAAACTAATTTCAGTGTAGAAGAGATAACTGAAGGTGCTCGAATATACAGGGGTAAAGAATTGGCCGAGAAATTTAATAAGCACCTTACTTCCGTAACAGATATTCCCTGTGACACTAGTGCACTACATTACATGCCCGCAGAAACAGTACCTTTGTCGGTGTATCTTTCTCCAACGGATGCATACGAGGTTATGGCTGTTTTAAAAAAAAACTAAAGAAAAGTAAATCACAAGATATTGATGGCTTAAAGATGGCCCCTGTCTGTTCTGTCATAGGTATTAGTTGTGCCATAACGCACATTTATAACCTGATTTAAGTATTTTCCTACAACGTATGAAGCACGCGAAAGTTACAGTATTGTTTAAGGGAGGCGACAAAAATGACTTCAAAAGCTATAGACCCCTATCTGTCTTGCCATTGCTTTCAAAGCCCATAGAAAAGTTAATATTTATAAGATTGTCAAACTTCTTTGCAAAACATGCAGTAATTACGCCAGCTCAGTGCGGTTTTAGGTCACGGCTTTCGACAGAAGTAGCATTGTTACGGCAAAAAGAAATTACATTAGGTAATATAGAGGACAGGAAACTCACCCTAGGTATATTTGTAGATTTCTCCAAAGCCTTCGACCGAATAAATCACAATACCCTTTTGCAAAAGTTACCTTACTACGGCATTCGAGGAAATGGAGTGGATTTGATTACTGGTTACTTGAGCAACAGGCTACACTGTGTAAGTACAAAACGCAGAACAATCATCCTTGCAAAAAAATGCTCAGGGTGTGCCCCAAGGCAGTATATTAGGGCCACTACTTTTTATAATTTATGTTAACGACATTATAAACATAAATCATACAATCCAATATGTTATATGTGCGGATGAAACTTCCTTGTTTTTAACAGGAGTGGATGTAAATGACCTCATTTCTGCAGCAAACGCGACACTAGATGGCTTGTATGCATGGTCGACTGCAAACTCCCTACAGATCAGCTGCTCAAAAACTAAAGCCGTTCTGTTCCGCTCAAAAGGAACAGTGTACAAAGCTACTTTAAAATTACACCTGCGTGATTCTGTGATTGATTTCTCTTCGACAGCCAAAGCACTGGGAATTGTTTTTCATGAGCATATATTATGGGATCCAGATAGTGAAATGTTAAGAAACAAATTAAGTAGGGTACTAGGGATGCTTAGGAGATGTCAGTCATTTTTACAGACTGCTCAGATGCTAAAAATCTATAATGCACTTTTAGGGGCGAAGCTCCTCTTAGTCTAACCTTGTCACGCGTCAGTTGTCAGGTGTAACCCGCGTGCTGGGAGGCACGCGCTCGCCCTCGGCGCGAGCCTCTCTCTCTCTCTCTCTCTCTCTCTCTCCCGGCGCGTGTCTCCCGGCGCGTGCCTCTGCTGTCTTGTGAAAGAGATAGAGACAGAGAGAGAGAGAGAGAGCGAAAGGCGCGCGTAGGCTATGGAAACGTTGTTTCTTAGAGGAACGCTCTACCGGCTCGCAAAGAAGGAGAACGCGCCCTCACCCGCGAGACACAACGTTGGCGCAGGCAGCGTCTCCTAGCGAGTTTCTTGATTGAGAAATACCGACTGCTCGCGTTGGGGAAGCGTTCACCGGCAGCCCATATATATATATATATATATATATATATATATATATATATATATATATATATATATATATATATATATATATATATATAGACACTGCACCTTGACTTGCAATGAAGTGCCGGTGGGAGATTTCACTTGTGCATAGTTCAACCAAGAGGATTCGTAGCGTGCGCGTTAACTCAATTAATCCGGAACTCGGCACGATCTACGATGAACCGAGCTTCACCCACTCATCATCATTCACTCCGTGGATGTGCTGTAATTTTTTTCTGTTCGCAGCTTCGCTATGCTCTTCTGGTGTGGGGCACTGGCACCTTGCAGTCAAAGCATAAATTACTCGTGCTTCAAAAAAATGCATTGCGTTCTATGGCAAATGCTGGGTATAATGCACATACGTTGCCTCTATTCAATAAATTCAGAGTGTTAAGATTTGACAAAATGTATGAATATTGTTTATTATGGTCTTTAAAAGCTGAAATTAAGAAAGGAAATAACAATCTTAGCTCCACAGCATGCTTAGAGCGCTGCACCTCGTCTCGATCTACTAGAAAGAGCGATTATTGGAAGGTCCCTCGGTGCAGAACAAACCGTGGGCTCCAAATGCTTAAACATTTACTCCCAAACACACTCAACAAATTCAATTTTTCATTAGAACAACCGCAGCTTCTTTCGCGACGAGATATGTTCAGTCTTTTTTTACTAACATGATGCAACAAAAGAAATTTTCGTATTCGTTTCTTTGTACTTTTTTTGTATTTCTTCTAGAAGTGAAATCCTATCTGCATTTTCTTTTTGTATGAAATGTTATTTCTTATTGTGGCAATTTAACTACATATCTCTTTCTGCTTACTTGTTTTAGATGACTTCACAAATGCTTTCACTTTTGCTGCCATGTATAGCTGGGATGTGGGGCTAGTCAAGCTGCGTTTATATCGCAGCCTTTTTCCCACATTCCGCACCACATTGTATCTTCATTTCGTGTAACATTATCAATATATGTAAATAATGTAAAAATGTGGTGAAATAAACTTCAACTTCAAATAGCAGTTAACACTTCTTGGCGATATTCCGCGCCGGTAAGCCTGGTGGCCCGTCTTTTGAAACTTTCATATTTTTATTGATGGCACAGCGTTCATAACGTTGAAAATAATGCTGAAGACGCCACCGCATGTGTCACAATTCTTGAACGGCCGGAGCTGTGCGGGAGCCACGTAATATTCTTGCGAGGCTCGGATCTGCAGTAAACGTGTCCAGGCTTGAACTGGAATACCAGATCGAGGAAGCGCATGAAGCGACCCAGCGGTAGCTCACAGGTGAACTTGAGGCGGGGACAGCATCCCCGGAAGCTTCTCAGGACGGCCTCCTTGATCTCGCATACCGAATCCATTACATCGATGTTTGACAAAATCAGGTAGTCATCGACGTACCATATAGAAAAACACCATATAGGTACGGCGCCACACGTGAGCCCATACATACAGGGCTGTTTCAGACGTACAACTTCTCGCCAAAGGCTGCTGCAGCACACTTTTCTTTACAAAACACGTTACGGAGCTAGTCGGTCAAACATGTTACATCACGTGGACAGTAGAGTTAAACACACAGGCCTGTCCTGTGTGTTTAACTGTGCTGTCACATCTAAAGTAGTGCTGAACATTTGATGCAACAAGACTTTAAAGTCTGTGATTGAAACGCCTACAACGTTTTGAAAGCGGACAGGATCTTCAAGAAGATCTCGCAAGGCCGGCATAAGGCTAGTTTGTGGCATTGAATAATAGATGTGTTCGATGTAGATAAAGAAGCTGTATGCAATGCACTGTCCTTCATCGCGTGTTATCTGCGTCACTGCCTCAGAATTTTTTACCTTGAAAGGTTTGCGTACACGAATTTATGATAGACACTTCGAAAGGAAGCTCGAAAGGTGGGCCTGCCAGGTGCCTTGTCAGTCTGAAAGATCTCCTTGCCAGGCGACCCCTGTCCATCTTAACTTTGTCCGTTTAAGCTCCGCTGGTACAAGTATATTCAGCTGAGATTGATAGCTTATATCACATTTCTTCGACATCTGTTAAGGTATCGAAACTCCTTTTTCTTTTTTTTTTTTGGGGGGGGGGGGGATCCTCACCAATCTATTCGTTTCGACATACTTCGATGAATCCAGAGTCCCGTGGCTCTGTTCATCTATTCTGAGTAGTCTCATTACTCCAGCGTTTCCAAACATGAAACCCGTGGGCACCTACTAGCCTAGCACCACGTCGCCGTATATCTAGACTGTGCTGCTTTCACAAATTCTATAATACTCGTTTTGGAGCTGTAGCTACCATGCCAGTTCGTCGTTTGTCCAGCCACGCAAAACCATACCAAAGCGACTTACCCTCTGCAGTAGCACACTGCTGCACACATTCACTCTGTCTCGTTTGTTGCAACTGCGCGTGACTGGGACGATACGCATGCAATGGCCGTGCACCACATAAAACAACAGAAATCTAAACTGTCTTGGAAATATTGTTTAATTGTTGCAAACCCAGTGGAGGGATGTAGCTTTGGTCCCTACCAACGGCAGGCGTCTTTTCCTCCACTTTATTTCCTTTACATTTATGCAATAATTACAATAGTATACGTGAAGCTACAAGTAATGTCCCCTCTTCTTTGCTGGCCTTAGCTGTCTGTTGGCTTCATTAAGTCCGATTTCTCATGTAATACAAAGCTGATAGTTCCTCTGCAGCATGATAAAGAGACAAATAAATAAGTTAATTATTAAAGAAGTATTAAATAAATAAAAATAAAAATGTGGCCGCTTGCACTACTGGTGCAAGGCTGGAGTAACAGAGGAACTCCTGGCCTACTAAGTAACTCTCTTACGCCTTCTACAAGCTCGTCAGTCACGTGACGAGCAGGTACGTGGTTTTGGCGGAAATATGTCACCTGATTTCCCGTCGCATCTCACGTGAGTAGATGTGACATCATGTTACGTGTTTGGTTCATGTGTCTAGGGTCAAGCTGACTTGGTCGCAAATGCCCGGCTGCGACATCTTCCTACATGGTTTTCGCAGGACCGTGTCACGTGACTAGTTGCGACGGCATGTTACGCGGTGTGTGGCAGCTAGTGGTGCGAAGACCGAGGAAGCAGCGGGGCTAGTGGAGTTCCCCTCTTCCTCGCTGAGTACTGTCCCAGGTGGTCGACATTTCCGGAGCTCTCCACTACGGTTTCTCATAAACATATCGCGGCCTTGGGACGCAAAACCCCAGAAATCAATCAATTAAATCAATTTCCCTTCTCGTCACACTCACTTACCTTTCCCACCCGTTGCTTCTTATACTACACGCTACAGGATTATGTCATGTTTACCCTCTCACCCCTAATTTCACTCCTCCTCACCCTAGTATCATACCTCCTCACTTTCCCTGTAATTTACAACCCCTTCAAGTTACTATACTGTATGGGCTTATGCTATGCATCAACCGCTTCCATTATTCTCCTCCTCTCCCCACTTCCTTTTCCAACCTCCCTGCTATACTATACTATACAAGGTTATGGTATGCTTCGCTCTTTATCCTGCTCCTTTCCCTCCTCCTCACCCTCACTTCCCCTTAGCGTATCGCGGTTTTGATCAATCAATCAATCAATTAATCAATCAATCAGTTTATTTAACGAAATCAAAGGTATCACGGCAACCCGTCTGGCCGGGGAAGTGCATGCTGATTAGACGTGAAGAGGTAAACCGACTAAAAGAAAAAAGAAGTGCAATTTGCTTGACGTTTAGGCACCCCATACGGGAACCTTGTTCATAACAACCAATACCGATCAATACGGGAGACTTGTTATGAACAAGGCTCCCGTATGGGGTGCCGAAACGTCAAGTAAATTGCAGTTTCTTTTTTTCTTTTGGTTGGTGCTTCTCTTCACGTCTAATCAACGGTTTATTTCAACATCAAGGTACAGCGTACAGTGATGTTTTCGGCAGTGGACAAAAGAAAAAGGCCTCTGAAATGGGCTTGAAAGCGCCCTCTGACCATAGTTGTAGAACCCCAGAAATGGGGTTTCTGGCACCTAAAAGCTCCAGAATTTAGTGACTCAAGGCTGTGCCATGCTTACCCTCACCACTTCTCATTTCCTTCGTCCTCAACCTCCTGTCACTCCTCCTCACTTCCTTTCCCAACCTCCTTGCTATACTGTGCTGTGCATGGTTATGCTAAATGTCCAAATGTATTCACAGACTCGCGGTTCGCTGCCAAAGCTTTCGCCTCGGGCTCGATTTCGCGGGAGGCAGCAGCTATCCTCGGAAGCGAGGGGGCTGCGGGGTTTCACACCATAAAGTGGTTCCCGGCCCACGTGGGGCCAACGTACACCCCGATGTTGCCAACGCCAATGAGTTTGCCCATGACCGTGCGCGAGGTTTCACTCACCGTGGCGGTCCCGGCGACTTCGTGGGCGGGGACGCCGGAAGGTACAAGGACCCGTTCCTCACTTTTTACGAGATCGTGACTCATTATCATCTCTCTAGGAGGGTCATTCCACTTCTTCACCCTAAACTCACTCGACCGCAGTCTTCGGCCTTCAGGATGCTCCAAACGGTGTTTTCCCTTCGAGAGGCAGGTTTAGTCACTTCTCGCCCAACATTGAACCGCATTGCCCGAACTGCGGAGAGGCTTACTGCTCACTAGCTCATATGCTCTGGCAATGTCCTGCGTTACGTGACACAGAGTTCAGCAAAGAAGAGGACTGGGAGAAAGCCCTGAGAAGAGGCGACATTTCGGTTCAACTACGGGCTGTCCAGAGAGCCTGCGAGAGGGCGGAGGGCCACGGTCTTCGTGTCCCTGCGTGGCAGCGGCCCGCAACTGCTACAGGATCCCCCTAGAAGGAGACGTCCAACTGCAGTTTCTCAGGACGAAAATAAAGTTCTGTGCCTGCCTGGCTATGCTATGGTGGGAGCCGTTGGCACGTACGCGCTTTGTGCGCCGCCGTGATTCCATACACTGCCCTCTCCTCATCCTCACTTCATTCCTCCCCTATCGCTTCCCTTTCCCACCCCTTGTTATACTATACTGCACGTGCCTACGCTATGCATCAACTGCTTCCCTCCTCTTCACTCTCACTTCCCTTTCTCAGCCCCTTGCTATACTACAGACAGACAGACAGACAGACAGACAGACAGACAGACAGACAAACAGACAGACAGACAGACAGACAGACAGACAGACAGACAATGAACTTTACTGAATCCTGAGAAGCTACTGTAAGGACTCGCTAGCGGGAGGCCGTTGTAACCGCTGGCCGCCCCCACGTGGAGGACAGAACGCTATGACGCTCCGCCCTTTCGTGGGCCCTCTGGATAGCCTGGGCTTGCTTTCGGAACACCATGCTTCTGATGGCCCCCTCCCATTCAGCTTCGCTAGAGAGAACGTCAGCGCATGTGAGCCATATAAGAAAAGGTTTCACAGGGTCCACGTCCGAGTAGAACCTACTAAGGAAGCCCCGGGACGGGAAAGAACCCCTTTGCAACATTCGAAGAGTAACTGACTGACCTCTGCCGAGCTTCTGATGAGGGAGAGGGTAGACTACACTCGCCGTTATTTTGGTGGGATGAGAGCATGAGCACAAGAGTCGACGTGCGCTAACAATGCATAGTATTGCATGCACACTTTTTTCATTCTGATGATAATTTCACTCGGTCGACCAACGGACTATGGCGAGGTTAAACAGCCACGCTGTTAAATGTCCTTGGTCCCACGTATAGCACGAATAGACCTCATGGGAACCAGTCACCGAGAAATTTGCCTGTGCCGAACTATTTGGCATTCGGCCACGTGTTACGAGCAGGATCAATGTCAGTGTGCAAATGTAGCGCAAGCACCCACAACGGTAGACGCGACAGGTACAATATGTGAAGCCTGGAAAGATCCATGGTAGCGCGCTTTCTGGGCACCTTGGTGTTCCGGGTTTGATTTCTGCCCGTCTAACGAGTGGTAGGTTGACGGTTCTCTGGGTCTGTCTGCTTGCTACTTCTACGATTCAATCGCAAGCTACAACAAACGGTGTGTCTTTCCCTTGTCAACCCACACGAAGTGCGTTGTCTTGAAATTATAAAGCCATATTGGTTAGTATTTGATTAGCTTAAGCAGCGATAATCACCTGTGCAGCACACCCGCATAACCAGGGCCGAGCACGGCTGGTATGAGCCTCACGCGATCGTATTGTCGTTATTCGTGATGCAGGTGACCAGTACATATCGCTTTAGGTATGCCTAGATCAATAATTTATGTTTGTTATAGACTGATTCCCAAGTGTCCCAATCTTCGCATGTAAAAAGTGAACGAGACAACAAAGATCGTCCAGAGGTAGGCGGCTTGATAGCTAGATAAATAGGGTCGAAGTTACTCGAGTTCGCAGAGGGGCTTCACATTTGATAAACAATTAAGAAACGGTGGTACGAAGATTCTCCGTTGCTAATCATTATCAGCCTATCTGCGCGCACTGCATGACCGATATCTCTCTCGCACATCGACAAAAATCCGTCTTGCTTTATTCCATCATTTTCACACTGCTGGGCACATGACGTTATTATAATTTTCTTATCCGGACTGTTGATTTGCGATCCACGAGTCACTTATATGTCGCAACCTTTCAATTTTATTATGATACTGGTACAGTAGTCAATTTTCTCTTAAAAAATATCATGAAATACGCTCCACTAACGACGGCGGGATCCACGATGAGCAGATGGCCAGATTCCGTAGCTTGCTGGTGCACCATAGAGAGCAGGTCCATAGCCGGCACCATAGCCGAGGGCACCGCGGCCGTAAGGAGCACTGCTACCGTAGGCTTGTACACCCAACGCTGCACCACTTCCAGGGTATCCCTGACGTGCGTACGGAGGGTATCCATAAGTTTCGACAGCACCTGCATAAGGGTTGTACCCGTATCTGCCGTAGCCACCGTAGCCGGCAGCGCTGTAAGGAGCCGCCGCCGTAGCGGCAAAAGCTGGAGCTGCGCCACTCGGTGCAGCTCCTGATGGAACCGGTGGGACGACAGGTGCAGCGTTGAATACCGCGTCGGCGCTGGTACCAGGAGCGGTACCCGGCTCGTTGGTGTCCACGGTGGCACGGAAGCCGTTCGCATCGGCCACGTAGTTCACCCTACGGTAGAGGCCATTCACGTCTCGATAGCCGTACGAACCGGTCTTGGCGTTGTTGGCGTCACCCTGCTCGCTGCGGAACTGCCGGTTGCCGTACTCGTCCACATTGTCGTAGCCGAAACTGTATGGCTGCGGTGGCTGAAATGAAGAAAAGAGAAACTGCGGCGTCACAAAACTTCGCATGCAGCCAATACCAAAGCGAATGTGCGGTTAACCGCACATTCGCTACGGTGTTGGTGAATGTGCACCGTAAAATATTGTTCTCATAGCATCATCTCAACATCGACAACGGTCTGGGCGCTCTTTACATTTAAGTGCTTTGGGTGCTCATCACACTGACATAGCCGAAAGTGCATGCGGACGTGGTGGCTGTGAGCGATGTGAAGTACTGAATTTCTAGAAAATCTTATCGTGTCGCAGCACGGAGAAATAATGAAGACAGTTGCTTATTACGTGAAAAGTTTGCTGTGTTTTCAATAACCTTAAGGTGTTACAACGTTAAGGTGCATTAGGTGTTCCAGAATTCGGTTCGCCATTTCCATCTTTATGGAAGAATTGGAAGGTCATCTCATTACTCGCTAGACTCTGACAGTGAACAAGGGGAGATAGAATAACAGACGACGTAAATCTTAATTGTACGAATCAAATAGGTTCGTTGAATATCACCTCAAGGCTCCACATGAATTCATAGAATGGCTGATATGCATGTTCTTTTTCGGTACTGCAGCCTGCCAGGGCAAATGTCCAGAAATGTTTTGCGCTTTTACGAACGACTCGGATTGAACCGCATATTTGGATTCGTCTGGGATACCCACAGAAGCGTAGGCATCGTATCCACTGTAAGGCGTTCCGGCAACAGGGAATCCTCCGAAGCCAGCGCCTGGGTATCCGGCTTGGATTGACTGCTGCTGGTGGTCTAGTCCGTAGGCTTGAACCGCGAGGTAGATGAGCAGCAGTTGCACCTGGGTTACCAGAGAGACGATGGATTGTCTACAGGAACACTAGGACATCTAAGTAGTAGGCATGCTAATTGCACAAGTCTTGTTTTAAGTATACTGTTAACCCGTGATGTCTGCTAAATTGTTACAAGGAATGGTCTGGAGAGAGGCAATTACGTTTTGTGATCGTGTTTACTATGTGTGAAGGTAAGGGGCTTTAAGATTAGCGATTGCACTAAATGATGTTTTCAAGCGTGTTTGAATGTATGACATGGACGGATGGATGGACAAAACTTTATTTTAAAGAACCTGCAGATTGGCGGCCTGGCCTAGGCCACCCGGGTGCTCGCGGTGAGGTTTAGCCTTTCCGCTGTCTCCCGGGCCTGCTGGATGGCCCAAACTTGGTCTTGCAGTTCTGAGCTGGCCAGCGCATCGCGCCAACGCTCCTCAAGGAGGTCCGGGTTATTATGGGCAAGGATGTTCGTGATATGTGCGCATTTCCATAGGATATGTTCTATGTCTGCGTATTCATGTTTACATAGGCTACAACCAGGATCGGGGAATTGCTTGGGATAAATGCGGTTGAGGTGTACTGGGTTTTGGTAGGTTCTGGTTTGGAGACGTCTCCAGTCTACTCTAATACGGGATTTTCGCTCATGTGAAGGGATAACTGTACTAGCTTGGCTGCGACTGATACTTGCATAAACAAAACTAAGAGCAAATATCAAGGGTGCTCGAAGTCAACACTGCAGTACTGTTCAGCGTCTCTTGTGGCTCATTACAGGGATGTACAACAATACTT
This sequence comes from Hyalomma asiaticum, assembly GCA_013339685.2. Lineage (NCBI taxonomy): Eukaryota > Metazoa > Arthropoda > Arachnida > Ixodida > Ixodidae > Hyalomma > Hyalomma asiaticum. The sequence continues at coordinate 38,879,517 of CM023482.1, read as the reverse complement.
ATCGTTTGGAAAGACACATATAATATTTACACAGACTCTCGCATCCATAACTGAGACACGCACTTTATATATACAGTGAAGACGTTAAGAGCAGGCAAAGACGCATTTGAGACGCGTAAATAACAGCGATTTTTGATAAAGTGGAAAGCAGCAAATCAAAAGCATTTAGCGCGTAAGTTAGCGTTATCGTGTAAAAAACCGCGCTCGCGCACAGCGTAAATATAGCAGAAAACCTTACTTGTCTACGCTATTTAAGGAATGTAGTGTTGGACGCTAACACTCGCATTGGGCCCGTACGTTCGGCAAGATGGTGGCGGCAGTCGAAATGAGACCGCTCGGTTCATATCTTTCGAAATGTCGGCCTGCATTGTTAAGCTTATTCATTTCCCACTAATGTTCTCATTTGCTTTAGGTTTGGCTAATTAATCTTCGCCAGCTGTGCATTGGAGACAATATGGCGCCGTTTCCAAGGTACGCTCTCAGTAAGCGGTGCACAAGGATTAAAGAGCGAGTGAGCTCGCTTTTGTCACGTTACTGTAGTAGGGTCAAGATGGCGGCACTGGGACTTTTTTTTTTTTTTTGCAGATTCGGTCAAGCGAAATAGACGGCGAAATGTCTCTTCGGGTGTCTCAACATTGATCAAGCCTCCCCTTGAGGACACGAAGTGCCTGCGTTGCTCCTTTGGTTTCCAAATCATAAGTGCCACCATGTCGTACCCAGTTCCAATGGACGGGAAGTACGGGTCAAAAAGGAGACTCGATGGCGCGTGTTCAAACAAATCGACGTTTTGCGACACTGTTGACCCATTTAATACCAACAAACAGCTTACACTGCATGGCTCAAAGCGACTTTCGATAAGCTTGACTTAGTGGAGCACTCGGGGATTCAACAGTAGATGGTGTTTTAGGGTATAGATTGCACCGTATGCCTTCGCGTAAGCGTGATGGTCTCTTCCGCTGTACTAAAACCTAGTTTGTGCCATGAAGTGCACCCCGTTTTATCGTAATGCTAACGCTAAACCTTCGTTTTTGATTTTTTAAACATTTCTGTGTTACGGGCTTAAAAATTTTTTCATGCATTGTAAGCGCTTTCCTCGTTTCGTTGTTTTATACCCCTGACAGACGGGCAAAAGTAAAGTCCTTTGTAGTGAACCCCCTTTTCTGCTCTCAAGGACCTCTGCAGAAAGTAGTTGCGCCGATGACACACGGAAGCACGTGAACTTCCTTAGGTAGCAGGGTAGCATACCGGTTGTCCTACACTGGTTAACCTCCCTGCCTTTCCCTCTCTATTTTTTCCTTCCTTCCTTAGGTGGTTCCTAAGACGAACGCCGCAAGAAAATGGCGCTGCTTGTTAAAGCAGCAAGATAGTGAACACTTTTAAAAAGTTCCGCATTTCATTATATTTAGCGATCGCGGAGCGTAAAAATATCGTTTTTATTGCTGATGGCTTATAATGTTCATTGTTCGTTTCACACGCAATCCCTGCTACGACGAAGAAGCATATGACACTGCCAGAATCACGCATGGCGGCGATGTGAGCGTTCGAGAGTGGGTAAAAAATCTTTGCAGCCCTACAAATCTCACTAATAGCTGATACGCAAGGCAAGAAAATACTTGTGGGGTGTTGTAATATTGTGAAAAGTTCTCTCCAGTTTACGAGTCGTGTACGCTGCCGGCGAGAGTACGCCCTTTACGCTCGAAAAGTAGATCACCATCTACCTTTATGCAAAGGAACTTTCACGGGAAGGAGATACTCCTTTGTCGTGTGTCACTGGGCATGAACGCCTTTCCAGTAGATGTCCCCTTGCTAAAGTACTTTAGCATGCCCGTGTGTCAGGGGTATTATTTCATTGCTTATAATTCTTATATGTTCTGATTTATTACTTGCTTATTTCTGTTTTATCTGTTTTTTAACTGCTCTGTTGCCATAATATACAACATCGGTATGTTGTATATTTATCAAAGAAAGAAAGAAAGAAAGAAAGAAAGAAAGAAAGAAAGAAAGAAAGAAAGAAAGAAAGAAAGAAAGAAAGAAAGAAAGAAATCTTCGCGGCTGCCGCTTTCTGCTACACTTAAACTCGCTACTGTACCTGTGATTTCGCGTATATATAAAAATAAATAATGTTGCTTTGATACTTAATTTTTACCCCAAAGAATCTCTTACAAAAGCTTGGTGGGAGTGTGCCAAAGGCACTTAAATGTCTAACGTACGCAATAAATGAGAGACTTAAAACAGCGAATATAGATATATCTTACAAAAGAAAAATACAGGATAAGCATGAAGGCACCTTTGAACACATTGAAGGCATCTACGCGAGAAGTGTGGTGCACGTTCACGGGGAATTAGCGTTGCAAAAAAATTCTCACCGTTCCCAACATGCCGACAGATAGGAAGACTGGGCGCGTTAATCCAAGAGAGCTCCCCTTGTCCACCGAGCGACTTTGATGCAATGACGGGTGTCGTCTGACAAATCCTCTGCGGTAGCTGGCTTTTATACTCCAACAAGCGACCCCTGTGTGATGGTTGCGTGTGCGTCACGCGCAGTTGCGACTTGACTTTGCTGGTTTGCAATGGCCTTGCTTTGCTCTCTCGTCTTACAAAACTACACTGTCGTGCGAGGTGTCTCCTTATGTCGACATTTTACGTAACACGCGCGTCCACTTTGGAACAAATCTCGTTGTTCGCGTCAGAAATGAAGGAATTGTAAAAACGTGCCCAGTGGTCCTTAGAGGAGCTGTCTGGAGTTAGTTTTGGTTTTATTGCTTCTTTGCGCAATAGAGGAGGGTGAACCCCAGGTGGTTGAAATTTCTGAAGACCTCCACTACGGCGTCTCTCATAATCAGAGCTGGTTTTTGGGACGTTAAACCCCACAAATCAATCAAATAGAAGAGGATGCTGGAGGTAAAGGCACAAATTGTCACATAGCCTTATAAAAGAGTACAAAGTTCGCCCAGCGCTATTATTTACACAATGCCAAACATGCCAAATAAACAGCTTTCGCATTACTCAGCGTAATATGCAAAAATAAAATTCTGCCGATCCCACGCAAGGTTGGAATCGGTGTCATGCGAAGTAGTCAGCAAGGCAGCAGAAGAAGAAGAAGGAGGAGGAGAAGAAAGCGTTTAATGAGAGCAAACTCCTGTCAGATACCGTCAGTGCGGTGATATTAACAGATTCTCTTTAAGTCTGCACTACATTAACAGCTTCTCCTAAGTCTGCTGCCCTCCAGACGTTCCTCACTTTAGTCCCTCCACACATAAACCTAGTAAAATTTTTGTGGGTTCCTGGCCATAGTGGGTTAAATCTAAATGAAATGGCCGATTCGTTAGCGAGAGCATCGCTTAACGGACCAGTAGTATCGGTTCTTCCAGCATTAGAATTTCCTACTGCGCTAAGATATCGGGCATATGCGATACACAGGGACGCCATTGAGACAATAACATGGACAGAATTTCGACATCTAAAATTCCCGTGGAAAAGACAATGGTGTCCGTCGCGACAAGCTGAAGTGCTGATTACGAGATTACGCTGCGGAGTCCCTCCATTAAATCTTTACTCGCACAGGGCTGGTCTGGTGATATCGCCTCTGTGCCCATTCTGTCTTGAAATCGAAACAATTGACCATTATTTTTTAAAATGCCGCCAGTATACATCAGTAAGAAAGAGACAACTGGAAATTGTGCTTTCTAAATTTGGGCTAACATTGTCATTGGAAGTCATTCTTAGTTTTGGTGCCTCGGTATTGGGCTTCAGCCACAGGGACATATTTGACGCCCCGCCACGGTGGTCTAGTGGCTAAGGTACTCGGCTGCTGATCCGAGGGTCGCGGGATCGAATCCCGGCCGCGGCGGCTGCATTTCGATGGAGGCGAAATGTTGAGGCCCGTGTGCTGTGCGATGTCAGTGCACGTTAAAGCACCCCAGGTGGTCCAAATTTCCGGAGCCCTCCACTACGGCGTCTCTCATAATCAGAACTGGTTTTGGGACGTAAAACCCCACAAAAAACAAGGGACATATTTGATGCAGTATGCGGATTTATAAAGGCCTCAAAACGACTACGTTTGTGATTATTCACATTCCAAAATTCTTAACTATGGTAAAGCCTATACATTACGAAAAAAGGAAAACATTACCTGTTTTGATGGTAGAAGTGCACAAATAGTCTACACAGTTTTTTTCCCTCTGTTTTACTTTTCTCCCGATTATTATTAATTTATTATTCTATTTTATTCATCATGTTGTGGTATTTGCACAATATACCAGCTAAAAGTTAAGCACTCCAGGTCTTGGCCAATCCCCCGTAGTGGGTATGCGCCATATTTGAAGGATCATCATCATCAGCAGCAGCAAAGGAGGAGATGTCGGCCTGGAGAGCGAGTCTCGGGCCTACTACTCCTCACGGGGGTAAGGGGAAAAGGGAGAGATAGAGATAGAGGGAGGTATGAGAGGTGACGATGGTAAAGTACGAACGAGTCACTATACACGTCCTACAAGCGGATGTGCACCATGCGCACTATTCTTTACAACACAGTACTACAGACGGGCATCTAAACCTGTGTCACACAAAAAATTAAAAAGCGCCTTGAAGTGGCGTTGGGCATGGCAGCGAGGAAATTGCCTATGATGGATCGTGTGACATTCAGCGAGTTGTTATGAATATGATCAACGTCTTCGTGCAAGGTGCATGAGTATGGTTAACACGGGCTAACCAGGAAAATCGACAGCACCGTCGCGGTGACTGACTATTTGCTGGTAAATGATTGACTGGTGGTGACTGACCATTAATGGTATACCATTATTGCACAGCAGCGACATCCGTTTTGTCAAAGGCAAATGCAGGCTACGGTGGACTGGTGTGCCTATCGTTACTGGAAGTATTCCCACGGGATCGAGCCGAACAAGGCTGGACAAAAGCGTGCCGAGTTCTAGTAGAACGTATGTATCGCTTATTAGGTTACCAAGAAAGTGCTTAACAGATATTAGAAGCACAATAGACGTTACACAAGCGCAATCGGCACAAGTGGTGGTGCATCAGTTTTATTTGCTACATCCACCGTGTGGGAAGAGTCGCCGTAGCCCAGCGGTAGCGTGTTTGCTTGGCACCCAGGGCGCCTGGGTTCGATACCGTGCCTTTGGCGTTTCAGGTGCGTTCGGGTGTGTCTCTGCATTCGTTATGCCTATATTTCAATCCCATGTCGCGATAAAAGGTGTGCCTTTGCTCTCATTAGGTGCGGTCTAATGATCTACTAAATGTGCGTTTCTTCTCTGGTTAGAACTCTCGTTTGGGCTAGTTGGTGACCGTTCATAAGGACTTCAAGACGCGAGAAATGTACACAGACGAGACATAAAAAACGACAAGGACAAGCGCCTTGTCGTTTAGCACGTTTAGCACGTGTCGGTTAGCACGTTTTTTGGTGGGTCACTCGCAGTGGGTCCTTCACCATGGATCCCGCTCTGAAAGCTACTGCTCTCTCTCTCTGGTGTCCCTCAGGGTTCTGCGCTTGGTCCGACCCTCTTCTGCCTCTATGTTAATGATATGCCGCAGTCGCATGACATTCTACTTGTCCAGTACGCGGGTGATACATCTATATTGGCCCGTGTCTCATCCGCGGATAGCTCTTGTGCCCTTTTGCAAGACCACCTCTTTGTAAGAGGGCACAAGACCAACTAACTTCGTCATACAGTTGAAAGTAAATTTATTTAGCAATTATCCAACCTGTTCTCGGCGGTAACTCAATGATTATCTTTAGGGGTGCTCGAAAAGTGAATCTTCGAAACGAATGATGATAATGCATAATGTTTCTTGGCGCAAGGGCCAGTTATGGCCAAAGAGCGCCATGTGCCATGGAGATGAGTGTCAATGATCGAATAAGTTAGTATGATGTCTGGTACACGGCTGTCTAATGGCTTTAAAATAATCGGTGTAGATACCGTAAAACATATACATCATAAAATAATGGGACTGATCAGTGAGTTTCATGATCATGAGAGTAAGTGATGAAAGATTAAAGGGGTCGTGAAACGTTTTCTGAACATTTTGTACTAAGTGCGTATTCGGGATCCTGACCCTCCAATCAACAATATTCATTGTTCCATTGCACCGCGTGCGTTGATTTAGAGCGCTAAAGAACGCGGTTTCGGTTTCACTGCGCGCGTTCCCCGCAACTCTGCAGATGACGTCATCTTAGTAGCCGTCATACCTCCGAGATTGGCGCGCCCTCGGAGGCCATGCGAAAACAAACCGTGCTGCCGCTTTTCTTCCGAATGGTGGCACCGCACGGTTTCCAAGTATTTTCTTCCTGTCTAGCTTTCAAGTAAATCGATTCCTTTGGGGCAAACGCGAGTTCACTGTGCCTATGAACTTAAAAGTGTCTTAACTCAACGTCACCAAATAGTGCCACGCCGGCCGGTAGTGTCGCATAGTCGTTTCGGGAGAGCAAGAAAGCTGAGATTTAAAACGGGTGTTGTTAGATGTGCACTGAATATTTCGGAATCGGCTTGTCGAATGCGTATTGAAGCAGTGAAAATTACGAACCGGCATCTCCAAATTCTTTTCACGACCCCTTTAAGAGTTTATGTGCTGTTGCTGTAGCAGTGGTACCTCCGCAAGGCCCTTAGAAATAAGGGTTGGGAAGTACATTGTGCTCTACGAATATCATCCCGTTGCAGCAAAGGCCTCCAGATGGAGGCCGCGCTACAAGGACCCTGGCAAGTTGCGAGTTTCTTCTAAAAACTTTATGATGACATTGAAATTAATACGCGGTTCATTGTTTAAAAGGAATGCTGGGTGGAGAGGTATTTGCTGGCGGTATAAAGAGGGGAAGTACCTTTTTCTGTACTCTTCGAGTTCCTTGCACTGGATGAGGACATGGAGGACTGTAAGTCTGTCACCGCATTTACAGCACATAGGAGGGTCGCTTCCGGTTTAAAGATGATTCAAATGGAAATAAATAAACATATAAACAAATAAATAGATAAACAAATAAATAAATAAATAGTTATGAAACCGAATGAAATATGAATACGAATCGATGTGCACTATGCAATTCAAGTTCAAATCGAACAGAGCGTTATTCGATTTTTTATTCGGAATTGCCCAAAGCAAAGCGAAAAATTGTAGAACAGCCCGAAAACTGGATGACATTTTATTTGAAAGAAACGTTTGTACACGTTGACAAAGGATTAGTATGATTTGATTTGATAGACCAAAAAAAGAGTTGTCAAAAGTGAGGTAGGCTTGCTGGAGCTGTGACTAAAGCCTTTGAGATATTAAGCAACCGTAGGTGGCGCTTGACCGCACCTTAATCTACCTCTTACGTATTGCGTGACCGAGGCCTATTTGATATGATTTTTCTTTCGTAATTTTTATGACTAGACTTCAAGGTGGACACGTGGTGCGCTTCCTGGTTTTACTCGTTCCTCCGTGCCGAGAACTCGGCGAACAAAACTGCTGATATTATGATGATCCCTGTAGGTTGGTGACACTGTCACCTCCTAACAACGCAGTTTTATGCAGAAAGGTTCAGATCTGGGGAACGGAGTACAGCCTTGCATTCCCCGTAAAAAGTTGTGCTGCGTGCGTTGTGGTACTTCCTATGTAAAAAATAACTCTTCGCTATACCGACGTTGTTTCCTTGTTTTGTACTTCTCTCGTCGATGCTCAGTATTCGCGTACTATTAGACAAATATTCGATATTTCGAATGTGCAATTCGGGATTCGAGCTCGAAATCGAATAGAGCGCTATTCGATTTCGCTATTCAAAATTTTCGAATATTCGAACACCCCAGTTATTTTTGTTCGGCCTATATCCACTGTGGCCGGTACATGTATCTTCTTTAAAAAACGCAGCTCAATAATTTTACACCAAAAAACCGTAATTTGTTATATAGTTTTTCATACTATGACTCGTCTTTATGAAGTCTCACGCATTTGCAAAATTGCACAGGCTTTGGGACGTTTTTGCGGAGCCATCCTTCAAGCATCGTGTTTCGTCCCTTTCAATGGGCGTGTTTTGTTCACCTCAGTTCATCGTGCATCCGGTAAAAGCGCGGTTATACGCAATTGGCGGTAAACCGTTTGTATAACTTGCGACGTTCCTGAAAACTCTTCATTCGCGCAACCCACCTAACTGTTATAGTTTACTACAGCTGCCCGTACGAATTTTTCAAGACTCTTAATATCGCTTGCTAATTTCGAGAGGACGCCGCTTCCAGATTCAAAAACAAACGTGGAGTGAGCCCACAAAGGACCAAGTTCCACCACACTCTTTGGAAGGTGCAGAAGTTAATGCACATTGAATGTCATTGATTTCTCCCCATAGAGCCTTGCATTTTAAAGACAAAGGAGGAAAGATTTTCCATGGCACGACTAGTGTTGTCTCTGCTAATGCTAGCTCTCAGTAGAAGGTGTATTGCTGACACTAGCAAGCAGAAATGTCGGTGGTAACATGATGGTAGGATTCCATAGAGGTACGGATCACCATAAAATAAAACCCACCATTTCCATTCACTCGCGTTCCGCATCGCTAGTTCATGAACTGATCGCGGGAATTTCGTGAACCGCTGTGGTGGCCTAATACCAAGCAGTCGTTCATCTACTCTTCTGATTTGAGCTGGCGATCTAATATATGATCATGAATTTGTTGAGCCAAACCATGATTCGGCTAGTTGTCTGGCAGCCCCTTCAACCACGCAGTGCATATAGTCTGGACAGACTGTAAAGACTAAATCAGACTGTGGCAGTTGAGCAAGAGCTGTAACCCCCTATGCCGTGGGATGGATTCCCAGACATTAGAGACAGCCTCATCTCCTCTCTCACACCTCCATCAGTCCTCAGTTTCGGCTGTGCTTGTTTTGATGGCACCGGATATTTCAGGGATATTGGAAACGCAGACCACATATAACACCCTTATTTTTACTCTTGATACGCTTCAACAGGTTAGTACGCACTTGCCAACAGAACATATGAAGAAGCTGTTTCATTGAAGTGTGGGTTCCACACAGAACTAGGAAAGGCTGCTTCAAGTGTTTTTGTGTGTTTTATGCTGTCTGCTAGGTTGTAAAATGTCAGTAAGACATATGCTGTCATAGATGACATCAAAAAATTGTCATATTCAGGATGATGAAAAGAAGCTGCTTTCACAGGGTAGTGAATGCGAAGCTTTTGCATTTTGACAAGCTTAGCTCAGGCAGCGTTGTAATATGTTCATAATAGGCCATACACTAGCATGTAACAAGGAGGACTTATCACTGATATGGACACCACTGTGAAGGCTAAAGCTGCAGCCAAAGGAGCCGTTGTACTGCTTCATATTCAGCACTGCTGCACGGGCTGGGGCGTCAACACAACAGAAAGCGATGCACACTTCTGACGACAGCGACTGCCCATCACACCTCCACTTGACCGAACTTAGTTTTTTAAGGCCTTCATCAAAAGTTCCGAGGAGTGGATTCATCTTTGGGTGTCCATTTCGAAAATATAGGCCACCTAGCAGCACTCCACTGCAAGGATAACGGGAGTTCACTTACAACACATTGAATTGGCCAAATTGACGACTTGTCAGATACAAAGACATTTGCACCATCTGTGTTGAAGGTCAAGAATATGTCACACCATGACAAGTTCACCACTTCCTTGTAGAGGTTGCCGTCACTGATGTCTTTTATAATGTCATCATGCACATCTGATTGCCTTTTCCCAAAAACCCCATTAAGGCTTTGGACACTTCTTTATCCAAAAGCACGACTTCGATTTGTTTCTTCAGGTACAACGTAGCAAAAAAATTCTGACTAGAGTTTTCAGTGGCGCAATGAGGGCATAAGAAATTTTTCTGATGAGGGTTCAGAAGAAAGGCTTGGACATCCTTCGCAAATATAGTGCCGCCTGACAATGACGTCCATCCGTCGCCTCCAGGCCTTTCTCAGCATGTACGTCAAAGTGGGAAGGACAGGCTTGCCCAGGAAAAGGTTTATCGCTCCTACAAGCTTCTGTAGGTCTCTCCAGTTCAAACCCTACCGACTCAGTGTACGCCACCAGCGTAAGCTCGAACAATCATGGAAGAGTTCGGCAGGTATTCGCCGGAAAAAAATGCGACAGAATTCATCGCCATCGTGCACCTTCGCAACTATTCGTACCGCTGCAGTTCTCAGCGGAAGCACTGCGGTCGCTGTGCGACGAACTGCTCTCTTCATTGTTGTTTTCTGCGCGATTCTCACGCGCTTGGTCACTTGCGTTGGGCTCATCGTCGTCAGAAACTTTGCAACACACGCCCGCGTTCGCACTTACGGAATCGGGGCTTCCATGAGGAGCCTGTCTAGGCGTGTGTGATGCTCTCTCGGCGCACCGGCCCCTTTCCTGGTACCGCAAAGATCAGCGTGGTCATAAATAAGCCTCCCCCGGCTCTAAATAACGTTTCCTCCGTTTGGCAATTTGACGTGTGCCCACGTCGTCTCCGTCGCTCATGTTTGCGCCTGGTCTATGCTGAGACGCGCCATTACTTTTGTTCTCGTGCTCGCACAATGAGATGTCTTTTCAGGACAGCATATCCCAAACACTAAAGACCGAGTTGTGGGAAGTCATGGGTATCAGAGCACATGAACGACATGAAGCGCTGAAGTTATAGAACGGATGTTTTGTAGCTGAAGCCCACGCATAAAACGCACGAACAGCAACGTTTTTGTCCTTCATGATGATGGCGATCTGGCTGTCTCTTTCAGATTGAGCTGCATACACTAATTCAACGGGATATTTTATGCATTTTATGTTAAGAAAGGGGACAAAAAATGCCGAAAAAGAATGAAGAACAATGAGGAAGAACTTGGCTGAAATCACAGACACACACATGCGTATTTAATTTCGAGCATGCTTGGATCTTCTCCACCGAGGTCTCGGCATGAGTGAGCACAAGAAGCACAACTTGCGCTGCAACTTCGCGCTTTTGTGGTTAGTTTTTGTATGTTCCGATCCCGTGACGTGCTTCTAACAATTTTTTTAGCAGTATCCCTATATCTCGAAGCTATGTTTTTGTGCACTGCAAGCACCATGATCTGAAAACATGTCAGGTTCTGTGTTAGACCCCAATTATTCGTTAACAAACGCATTTCAAAAATGCAGTCGCAAAAATTCACATTGCGATTTAGCAACAAAACACACACACATACACACACGCACATATGTACTTTACTGTGACATAGGACGATCGCCGAAATAATTTATTTTTACTCGCATTTTGACCACTCGTAACCACCATCAACTTAAGCGTCACATGACCGTACAGTGTCCTGTCTCCGTACTGGCCGTGCGGCGGTGCGGCCGTCAGAAAGACAGGTGTGCGGCGGTGTGGTCGCGAGTTTGTCGTCGCAGCGAGGCACCGACGCAGCACAATATATTGACACGTGCGTTCTATGTAGGCGCAAAGATGACGACGACGACTTGTGTTTTCAGTGAACTCCGGCTCGTGGGGTTGGGGGGAAAATAAGAGTCCGAAGAAGACGAAGAAGAGCTTTCTGTTCTAGTGGCGTCAACACGCTGTTTTCCTTGTCTCCTTCAACGTGTTGCCACTTGTTCGCGTTGAACCGCGACACTGGTGGAGGTGCGGGGTAACCTGCCTGATGCTCCGCACTCCTCCTGGGAGCCGTTCATCCAGCCCATCACCTATTACGACTCCTGTACATCGCTTCAGTCGGCGGTTGCTAGGCCTCGCTCCGGAGCACACCCCCCTTCAGGAAAGCTCGTCCAGGCGCTGTGAACCTCTGCCAATGGCGAACGCTAGCCACACGCAGCTACCTCAAGTTCCACCGGCCAGCGCTACTGAGAGCCCGTCCCAGGTAACCCTTCTTCAGCCACTGATTCCTGATCGCTTTCATGGTGGTGCGCATGAAGACGTTGAAGACTGGCTTGACCAGTACGAACGTGTTGCCAGGGTCAGTGGCTGGAATGAGGAAAAGAAGCTTGCCCATGTGTATTTCGCTCTTGACGGCAGCGCTCGCACTTGGTTTGAGAACCGTGAAAATAGCATCAACACATGGGAGGATTTCCAACGTCAGCTCATTGAGACGTTTGCTAGTGTCGACCGACGGGACCGTGCTCAACAACTAATTGAGCTGCGGATACAGAAACCGAACGAAACTGTGGCCATGTTTCCTGAAGACATGACTTGCCTATGTCGTCGAGCTGAGTGACAGAGGACAAGAAATTGCGCTACCTGATGCGTTGCGTAAACGAGCAACTATTCGCCGGGCTTGTGCGCTATCCCCCGACTACCGTGGCTGACTTCGTTAAGGAAGCCACTAGTATTGAACGAGCGCTCCATCTGAGGTCCAGGCAGTACGATCGCAATTGTCGACTGGCTTCCCTATAAACGCCGCTGCGATGACCATGGACTATCACAGCTCACTGCGTGATGTAATCAGGGAGATCGTCCGTGAAGAAACCCAGAAGCTTCGGCCATCGGAAATGGGACCCCCTGTGGCGTCTGTGGCTGAAATCGTACACGATGAAATCAGCCACGCATTCTCTGCAGGCGATGCTGGTCACGAGCAGCGTCCCATAAGTTACGCCGACACTGGCCGATGTCCACCACCTTACGAGCAGCGTCCCATAACTTGTGCCGACACTGGCCGATATCCACCACCTGTTACGCCCGCACCACCGTACCGCCAGCCGCTGAGAGCCACACCGCGGTCGTCGCCGCCACAAGAAGCTCCCAGACATGCGCCCGTTGTGCCGATGCCATCCTACCGCCCGCCACAGTCAGCTGCATTTTGGTCACCGCCGCAAGACGAAGTTTGGAGACGTCCGCAAAGTCGAAGAATGGACGCATGGCGCACTGTGGATAGGCGCCCCCTATGCTTTAACTGTGGAGGTGCCGGCCATCTCTCCCGCAATTGTTGGTATCGAGACGCCTCATTTCGACCCCTTCGGTCATGGCCGACGTACCAGCGATGACTACATGCCACGCCGCGACGATGTTGAGTTTTCACGACCTCTTGTAACGCGCGCTCCGAACGATGACGCTCCGCCGAACCGCCCGCCCGAGTTTGGTCGACGGTCACGCTCTCCGTCTCCAGCCCACTCCGCGCTACTAAATGGACGTGCTTCTGCTGACCTCCGGGGAAGACGGTCGCCCAGCCCACGGCGGGGAAACTAACGGCGGCGACCTCTCGGGGTAAGGTTGCAAGCCGGGAACAAGACGACGAAAAGCCCCCCATGAATCCGCTGCCGAAAGCCGTTAAGCCAAGGAATTCTGATACCGACGAAATCGTGAGTGCAGATATTATTGTTTCCGTTGACAGGCAGCAAGTGACCGCCTTAGTCGACACTGGAGCAGATTATTCTATAATAAGTCAAGAGCTAGCCGACCGCCTTAAGAAAGTTAAAACGCCATGGACGGGACCGCATATTAGAACAGCAGGCGGCCAATTGCTCATGCCTGCCGGGAGGTGTACCGCTAGAGTCAACATAGGCGATTCTTCCTTCGTGGCAACCTTCGTCGTTCTTTCAACGTGCTATAAAGATTTGATCATAGGCATGGATTTTTTGAGGGAATACGGAGCAATGATCAGCATTCCGGACCGCTTGGTAACTTTTCAAGAGAGCCCTGACTTAACTCACTTCTTACCGCCACAACGCAACTCCTTTCGGGTAATCGAAAACGCCCTGGTCGTCCCACCGCGGTCACGTGTCTTTGTTTCTGTGGCGTGCGACGAACAGTTTAATTGTGAAGGAATTGCAGAACAAATTACTCCCTTATTATTTACACACGGCATCTCAGTCGCACGAGGAATTGTAAATGTTATCGATGGGCGCACGAACTTATTAATAACAAATTTGAGCCCCGAGCGACGGCACTTACCAAAGGGCACTGCTGTGGCCTATTATGACGATGTCGCTGATGTTCGTGTCTGCTTTTCGTTGCTTGAAGAAGGCGATGCGCAAGACCCAGCACCTGCTCTTGAGCTAAACCCTACTTTGTCGCAACCCGAACGAGAACGGCTTCTTGCGCTATTAGCCGAGTTCAGAGACTGCTTTGCATCGACGTCGAAAGTTGGTCGGACACCACTTACGAAACACAGGATAATTACAGAGGACACAGCGAGACCGATCCACCAAAACCCTTATCGTGTGGCCCTAAAAGAACGTGAGGCGATCCAACAGCAGGTTGGCAAAATGCTCGAAGACGACGTAATTCAACCTTCCAAGAGCCCCTGGGCATCCCCTGTAGTTTTAGTTAAGAAAAAGGACGGCAGCCTACGGTTTTGTGTGGATTACCGAAAGTTGAATCAGGTGACAAAAAAAGATGTATATCCGCTTTCCCGCATAGACGATTCACTCGACAGGCTTCGCAGCGCTCGCTACTTTTCATCAATGGACTTGAAGAGCGGGTATTGGCAAATTGAGGTAGACCCGAGAGATCGCGAGAAAACCGCCTTTGTCACGCCGGATGGGATATACGAATGTAAAGTCTTGTCTTTCGGCCTATGCTCTGCACCTGCTACTTTTCAACGGCTAATGGACACTGTACTTTCGGGGCTCAAGTGGAAAACCTCCTTAGTCTATCTCGACGATGTCATAGTGTTTTCCGCAACGTTTGAAGAACACCTTGCATGGTTTGAAGCGGTTTTGCACTCCATACGGTCCGCCGGCCTCACCTTGAAGCCGGAAAAATGCCACTTCTGCTTCGAGGAGCTACAGTTTCTCGGTCATGTCGTCAGTCGTGCGGGAGTCCGCCCGGATCCTGGAAAAATTGCCGCAGTCTCAGTTTCCAATACCATCAGATAAGAAGGCCGTGAGGCGCTTTCTGGGCCTCTGCGCACATTATCGGCGATTTATTGCCGATTTCACTCTCATTGCGTCGCCTTTAACTCGCCTCACGAGAGATTATGTCGCTTTTGTATGGGGCGCCGAAGAGCAGCATTTGAGGATTTGCGCAACCGCTTACAAACGCCCCCTGTCCTTGCCCACTTTGACGAGACAGCTCCTACGATGCTCCACACTGATGCGAGCAATGTTGGCCTCGGAGCTGTCCTTGTACAGTGGCAGGAAGACGCGGAACGAGTAATCGCGTATGCAAGCAGAACGCTCTCGCGAACAGAAACCAATTACTCGACGACCGAAAAAGAATGCCTCGCCGTTGTATGGGCTGTTACGAAATTTCGTCCCTACTTGTACGGCCGGCCTTTCAAGGTTATTAGTGACCACCATTCGCTCTGTTGGCTCATAAACCTTAAAGATCCGTGCGGACGATTAGCACGCTGGAGCCTCAGACTGCAAGAGTTCGACATGACGATCATGCACAAGTCGGGAAAACGACACACAGACGCTGACTGCCTGTCTCGGTCCCCCATAGAGTCGGCTTCCTCCGATGAAGACGAAACAGCATTCCTCGGTCTTCTCGACACGTCTACCATAGCACAAAAGCAGCGTGACGACCAGGACTTACTTGACCTAATTCATTTCTTGGATGGACGAACTCGGACCGCACCTAAAGCTTTCGCAAGAGGATTATCATCGTTCTGCTTACGGAACAACGTGCTATACAAAATGAACTTTTCATCAAGCGGATCCAGCTATCTGCTCGTCGTTGCAGCTACCCTTCGTAGTGAAGTACTACACGCATGCCACAACGAGGTCACTTCTGGGCACTTAGGCTACACGCGAACACTGAACAGAGTGCGACAAAATTACTATTGGCCAAGACTTCCCGCTGCCGTGAAACATTACGTTTGGACTTGCATGAATTGTCAACGACGCAAGTCACCTCCAAGAAAACCGGCCGGTTTGCTACAACCCGTTCAAGTCCCGCAAATTCCGTTTCATCAGATCGGAATCGACCTCTTGGGCCCGTTTCCTACCTCAAATTCTGGTAACCGCTGGGCCGTTGTGGCGACTGACTATCTGACTCGCTACGCCGAAACGAAGGCTATCCAGAGAGGCACAGCAGCGGAGGTAGCCCGATTTTTCATAGAGAACATCGTGCTGAGACATGGTGCCCCTAGCATTGTCATCACAGACCGAGGCACGGCTTTCACTGCTGCACTCTTAAATCACGTTCTCATGCTCAGTGCCACGGCTCATCGAGAGACAACGGCCTACCATCCCCAAACCAACGGACTGACTGAGCGCCTCAACAAAACACTCGAAGACATGTTGTCAATGTGTGTCGGTGTCGAGCACAAAAATTGGGACGAAATTCTGCCGTATATAACGTTCGCCTACAACACAGCTAAGCAGCAAACCACACGGATGACCCCATTCAGCCTTGTCCATGGACGGGAAGTGAGGACGATGCTCGATGCCATGTTACCACACGAACCTGACGACATTGACACGGACGCCGAGGCATTTACACAACGCGCAGAAGAAGCTAGGCAGCTCGCACGGCTCCGAATACAGCAACAACAAGTACACGACGCAGGCCGCTATAATGTACTACATCACACGCCTGTTACTTATGAGACCGGTGACAAAGTATGGGTCTGGACACCTGTACGAAAGCGGGGACTATCCGAAAAGCTTCTGAGGCGCTATTTCGGACCCTATCGTGTGCTGCGACGACTGAGTGAAGTGACATACGAGGTCATTCCAGATAGCCCCTGCACAAGCCGCCGCCGGCACCGTTCTGAACTCGTGCACGTAGTCCGCATGAAGCCCTATGTCAGCGAGTGCTTGTGCCGCAGGCTACTTTTCAAAAAGTGACTCTTATTGTTTAGCATCGGGGCGATGCTCATTTAGGGAGAGGCGAATGACACGTGAGTTCTATGTAGGCGCAAAGACGACGACGACGACGACTTGTGTTTTCAGTGAACTCCGGCTCGTGGGGTTGGGGGGAAAATAAGAGTCCGAAGAAGACGAAGAAGAGCTTTCTGTTCTAGTGGCGTCAACACGCTGTTTTCCTTGTCTCCTTCAACGTGTTGTCACTTGTTCGCGTTGAACCGCGACAATATGCTTAAGTCCGGTATTGAGACGACGGCGTGAAGGCCGTTGTATCCGTTGACAACACAAAAAACTTCTTTCAGAACAGTGTTGAGGACTTTAAGTAAATAAAAATGGTACAGAGTGCATTGGGTTGACAACGAGCATGTCGAGGAGAACGGTTACTTCCGAGCTCAAATAATGAAGTTGTTTGGTAAGTATGCTTTACTGCTCAGCACTTTATTTTGCGATTTTAATTACGCTCGACAAAGATGCATTCCATGTATTTATTTGTTCGAGCCACTAAATAGGAGGCTCACGTATGTGCGGAGAGAACAAAGAAAAGGTTTCCGTACCCGAAAATTCCGGAATACACCAATTCCGAGGATGCGTCTACGTCCAGCCAGGAATCGCACAAAGAGGTGAATCGAAGCTCTAAAACTGTTTAAAAGCACCAAGTTATTCAGGGCAGCATAATGCTTTGTACAATTACGATTAGCTGGCGAGTGCGTGGTCATGTACTACGTGTGTGCCTTGTGTCTCGCATGCCTGAACGTATTGACACAGGGGCAGCTGAACAGTGTTCATTAGCAGTGTACAGGATCATTAAACATTAAAACCTGTTGCAATGGTAGTATAGCGGTCACGCGCCTTATTCATATTGCGCGCCTTTTTCATATTTTTCATATTTTTTTCATATTGCCCGCCTTTTTCAGCATGCGAATATTTCATATTCGCATGCTGTTTAAACACGTTTTGTATCTATGTGGCAGTAAAGTTCACTTCACTTCACATGTTGATTTTTTCCTCTTTGCACGTGCATCCAGAGCTATAATTTCATGTTCATCTACAAGTAAGCCTGTGCTTGCCGACAGGCACCAATTGGCGTGTAGATCACTTTCAGCTACTAGTTGGCTGTGGCCTTATTCAGTTGGCGCTGGCATGCGTAGTCAATGGAACAATTGCATCATGGCTCTTGCAAAGCCTCAGGCTATGTTATGTTATGTTATGCTATGTTATGTTATGTTATGCGTAGAAAAGACGGTGCTGCATACATATTACTTGTGCATGTTATGTGTCAGAAGCTATTTTCAGGTCACGCCACCTTTCATTGTTGCGAGCTGTTCCACCAGGAGACAAGTCTAACGCTATCTGCACGTGCATACACAACCGTGGTTCTAATTATTAACAGTTTCGCTTTTTATCATGCGTAAGAGAAAAGACAACAAAAACAAGAGGCCAAGATGCGCCAAAAGGATGCAGAGGCATCGTTCAGGAAAAAGCAAATAAATTTGCTCTTTCCCGAATACCAGCACAAAAAAGCGGAAGATACACTCCTGCAAGAAGCTGGTGCACCGCGGAGCGAAGACAAAAAGCTTCGCTCACGAATTGAGACGCTGCAAAAAGCTCTCTGCAGCAAAAATTTTTCACACAGGTTTGAGATTTAATTTTTATCATATCAGGCATTTCACTGAGATTACCTGTCTTTCACTTTCTATTTCTTCTCCGATCACTGATTAGCTGCCATTCATGGTGCCCTGTACTACAGTTATTTTAGTTGTTCTGTTATGTGGCCTGCATGATGTATCTGGTGGTTTACTTTAGATTATGAATTGAAAACACTTGCACATATTTTTAGTGTGTTTTTGAATGTCTGCTGCTTTCTATTATGTTTAATCATTTCCATTCCATCTTCCTATGCATGATCGTTGGGCCTGCTGTTGCCTGTCACGTTCTTTGTTACGCTGCAAGTCGTTTCCATTACAGGCCACTGTTGCTGCTGCTAAAATTGAACAGTGAAATTGCCATGGTGTCATCGGCTGTAATTTAAGCTGGAGGAGAGAAGTAAATGAAAAAAGTACGTGATTGGCATTAAAGCATTCTTGATTTTGGCTTTCTGATTTGATGTAGGAAAATGAGAAATGGTTGCATGTGAATTCTACACCGAGTAACAGGTGGATCAGCTCTGGCATATAGTTCTCATCGCACCAAATATCTACCAGTGCAGATATTGAAGTTCTTTTATATCTAATGTAGCACTTATTTCACGGTGCTACCTTCCTGCTAGAGGTTTCCGTACTTAGATTTAGGTGCATGTTAAAGTACTCTAGGTGTTCTAATTTTCCAGAGTGCGCCACTACGCCCCGCTATGGTGGTCTAGTGGCTATGGAGCTCTGTTGCTGTTCCCAAGGTCACATGATCAAATTAGAGCTGTGGCGGCTGTATTTTGATGGAGGCAATATTCTGAGGCACGTGTACTGCCCGTGCGATGACAGTGCACGTTAAAGAACCCCAGGTGGTCGAAATTTCCAGATCTGTCCACTACGGAATGATTATGAGAGACGCTGTGGTGGAGGGCTCCTTCTGGTTTCGGGATGTACAACCCCAGAAAGTGCTCCACTGCAGCATCCTCATAATAGCACAGTTTGGGCATGCAACATTCCAGTGGTTTAGTACTTATGGTGCACAAGCGTAGAGATTGAGTCATTGCTGCGGGAAAACAAAGCGAGGTTTACCATGATGTAACACATGCTTGAATCCCTGAAATGCATTAGATTATGCTAAAGTAGTGCTTTTGCGTACCACAGAGCTCATGCAAGTTAGAGTCCATGTGCTGTCGCAGTGGCTGCCCAGGCACTCTGTGAGTGGGTTCGTATGGGTGCGTTCACCATGACAAGCCTTTGTGTACCCGTCATGGTGTGGCCATGAACTTTACATGACTACCCGTGTGAAAAATTGTTGCTTCCCATCGCGTGTGCCACATATGTAAATTATTGTTGATCTGAATACACAAAAACGCTTGGCGACAGAGACTGCAGAAAGGCATGGTCAAGAAAGGCCTGAAAACAAAGAAACGTATGCATGTGAAATATCTGTAACTGAGTAAAAGCCGAGGGGGCACATTTTAAACAAAAAACAACCAAATACGCCTGAAATCAACCAACCGTCTTTGGAAGACGAGCATGATCTTTTACAAGAGCTTCGAAGGACAAGCAAGAACTTTTGTGCCATAGTTGAGCAAAGCAGCTGTGTGCTTGCTTTCTGACCATGAGGTAAAATAGCAGATTGTACTTGCCACCCTGTGAGTGATTTCGTTCTATCATTCTCCTATTATTTTTTTCTCAGAGCAATTTATACTCGTTTAATGCCATTCTTCAGGTGCCTCTGTGACTGGGTGACTCTGTGATCATTACGGAGGACCTCTCTGACCGGCTGATGGCCAGCAAGACAGACAGCCGCTTTGTTCGAGAAGCCGCTGTTGCCATATTCTCAAGCGCGCGCTTGGCTTGCCATAGCATGACAGTAATGAAGTGTCACCGCACTAAAGGTGGCGCAAAGCCTGCGCTTGACAGCACGAAATACTCCGTACTGAGTGGTATGTTTGCTCTATGTATTCATAGTATGCATACATATTCATCGTAGTTTAATGGATATTTGTTCGCTCACTTGCATCTAATTTGTTTGGTATGCTCAAAATAACTTCATGAAAACCAGGATGCCAGATAATAGCCCTTTTCTGCTCTTCCAACAAACATTACTTCTCGTGTTATGTTTAATCGCTGGAAAAGTGATAAGTGAGATATTGCGCGATGTCTGCGTAGTTGAAAGTGGCAGCACGAAGGGTCTTCTTTTTGTTGCCCCTTACTGAAGAATATTTTCATAGTGTCAATGATTGTGCTATTCTCTGTGTGTGCTTGTGAACCTTAATACCATGGCTTACTTACAAACTTGGCTTGCAGATTTCTACAGCCACTTCCTGACACAGCGCTACACCTCAAAGGGAGGTCGAAAAAAAAAAAAGGAAATGAACAAGATACTGGCGGTTAGGATAGCAGACATC
This sequence comes from Hyalomma asiaticum, assembly GCA_013339685.2. Lineage (NCBI taxonomy): Eukaryota > Metazoa > Arthropoda > Arachnida > Ixodida > Ixodidae > Hyalomma > Hyalomma asiaticum. The sequence goes on along the minus strand of CM023482.1, from coordinate 38,858,765 downwards.
ATGAAGGTGACCGCAGCTCCGGCAACCTACCACAGCGACGAGGCTCCCGAATGAGAGGGCTCAGGTTTTAATAAAGTGGTTTGTTTTGCAGCTGTCTTTGTGTTATGTTCAACTGTGTCATGCTACGAGCAGGAGCCGCCCAGCGTGCCTGCATGCACCTATTAGCTTAATACAGGCTATTAGTATACTTCTACCAGCCTAATAGAAGCTATTACTATAGACTTGTTAGCCTAATACAGGCTATGAGTATATCCATATTAGCCGAAGACAGGATATTAGTATATGCCTATTAGCCTAATACAAGCTATTAGTATATGCCTATTAACCTCATACAGGCTATTAGTATATGCCTATTAGCCTCATAGACGCTTTTAGTGCAGTCACATTGTTTTCCTATCACTCTTGTAGAAGTTATTAGTCTAATACTAATGACCTGTATTGGATCAATAATCTCGTGGGCTATTAGTTTTTCTATTAGAATATTTTGCTAGGGCATGCATGTGGCGCGACGAAACATGGTGCTGTGGGCCCTTTGCGCCATCTTGCGGTTTACAGTCAAACCTCTGCCACGCCGAAGCACCTCCGCGACGTGCTTATCACCAACCGCAAGTGGTGTATATAAATAGCTCGCCGTGAGCAGTCTGTCGATATATGCAGGGTGGCCGACCGCATAGCGCGTCGCGCACGGGACCGAGGGGTCGAAGGTTCGATGCCTACTCGAACTGAAGGTTTCATTCCTATTTCGTTATTTGCATATCTACACCGAATTTTCGCTAAAGGACAACGGGGATTTTCCGCTCACAACAAACGACGCCAACACCGGAATTTCTACGAAACCAGCTCTCTGACGCTATCGCGTCAATACCTTGGCATATCTCCGAGCATTATCTCCTTCAAAACACGTGCATAAATCTGCAATTATGTTTTTAGTTCTTTTCGTAGGTATTTGTTACTCGCTCTGCTATATGAGTGAAATAAGAGCTTACAGCAAATTAGTTCACGTTCAGAACATGGAAGCTCTCTTCAGGATCATCGTCAGTGTAGTCAGTGTGGCATACTTCAGTCGGTTGAAAGTCGCGCTGCTCCGTTCAGTCGCCTCGTACTCCGAGTAGTCTATCCATTTCAGCGTTTCCGAGCTTATTACCAGTGGTCATCTACTAGCCTAGAATCATGTAGTCGCACATCTGCGCTCTACCGCTTTCACAAATTTTAAAATTCTCGTCTTGAAGTGCGAGCTGTCATGCCAGTTCGTCGCTTGTCCAGCCGCTTAAACCATAGCAAAGAAGTTTACCCTCCGCAGGAACGAACTGTAGCTCATCTTCGCACTTTCCTTGTTGCAATTGCATGAGACTAAACAATACACCTATAATTGCCGTGCGCCACTACGACCCACAACTGCTCTGAAAAAATAGTTCAATTGCTATAACACCATTCAAAGATTGTACGTTACTTCAGTGTCTACGGATGGAAGGCGCTTTTTCCGCAATTCCCTTCCTTTCCATTCATGCAAAATTGCTCCAGCAAAGGTTGCAATTAATGTCCATTATCATTTCCTTGAATTAATGTCATACCTCTCATATAAGACGCCGGTTAAGGCCTATGAGGTGTCGTAGATACATAAATAAATTAAAAGCACAGCATGACGACTGCCGCTTGTGCCCTGGTGTTAGTCGTCACCTGGCTGTCCACGACCACTACAGGCGATGTCGCTTCCATACATCGCAAAATAATCCGGTCCTGGTGTATTCATATACGAAGTCTTTACTAGTGAAACTATACAATGGTTTGATGAAATTAACGGCATTCCCCCACCTTTCCGCAGTGCCGGGCACCATGATTATATAATTAGAATTTTCTTGCTCATTTGTCGCATCATTTCAACTTTATTATGATCTCTGGTATAACTGTCAATTTTCACAGCCTACGTCACGAAATAACGCTTCCTTAACGGCGGCGGAATCCATGATGGGCGGATGGCCAGCTTCTGTAGCCTGCCGGAGCACCATAGAGAGCAGGTCCATAGCCGGCACCATAGCCGAGGGCACCGCGGCCGTAAGGAGCACTGCTATCGTAGGCTTGTACACCCAGCGCTGCACCACTTCCAGGGTATCCCTGACGTGCGTACGGAGGGTATCCATAAGTTCCGACAGCACCTGCATAAGGGTTGTACCCGTATCTGCCGTAGCCACCGTAGCCGGCAGCGCTGTAAGGAGCCGACGCCGTAGCGGCAAAAGCTGGAGCTGCGCCACTCGGTGCAGCTCCTGATGGTACCGGTGGGACGACAGGTGCAGCGTTGAAGACCGCGTCGGCGCTGGAACCAGGGGCGGTACCCGGCTCGTTGGTGTCCACGGTGGCACGGAAGCCGTTCGCATCGGCCACGTAGTTCACCCTACGGTAGAGGCCATTCACGTCTCGATAGCCGTACGAACCGGTCTTGGCGTTGTTGGCATCACCCTGCTCGCTGCGGAACTGCCGGTTGCCGTACTCGTCCACATTGTCGTAGCCGAAACTGTATGGCTGAGGTGGCTGCGTGGGATAAGGAAGAATACATGCTATCATGCCTCATGCCGAAGCAAGTTCTTAATAAATAAATAAGTAAATAAATAATACAGAATTTGCGGCGTTAAAACATTGCTGTGCAACGAACACCATGCCGAATATGTGGGGAAGAACTGCATAATTGTAATCTCATAACGCGAAATATGGCAACGCTCTAACGCTCTTTATATTTGAGTGTTGTGTGTACTTAACTGCATTATTGTAGCCGAAAGTGGATTTTTGTAGTGGCTGCGAGAGATATGATGAACAGCCAGGATTTGCTATTTTTTAAACTATTGCATCATATCACAACTTGTCCAATGAAAAAAAAACCCGTTGGTTATTACATGCAGAATATTTGGCTGTGTATTGAATGAATAACCCTAAGATATACATTAGGTGTCCGCGAATTGGATTCGTCCTTGCGTCATAACCAGAGAATTTGAATGAAAGGATCGTTGAACATCTACGGTCAAACCACCGTCAAGGACTCATTTCGTAAATCATTTGATCCTGGTGGTCAAGAAGGGGAAATTTTTTAGCAGCTGTTCGCCAAATGAGAAAACGTGGAACTAAGACAACGCATGTGAAGTAAATATCAATTCTACGAATCAAATAAGTTAGCTCTACAGCATCCTACAGGTATACACATGAGTGCACAGGTTTTATCAGCGAACGCATGTTCGCGTTATTTGGTTTAATTCCTCGATGCTGTCTGCTGTCAGGGCAAATGGTCTGAAATCCTTTTAGCATTTAGTGATGTCTTGGACCAAACCATGCAGGTCGATGTCCCTTGATACGTACAGAAACGTAGGCATCGTATCCGCTGTAAGGTGTCCCGGCTGCAGCATAGCCACCGAAACCAGTGCCTCGGTATCCGGCTTGAATCGGCTGCTGGTGGTGGTCTAGTCCGTAGGCTTCAACCACGAGGTAGGCGATCAGAAATTGGAGCTGCGTCAGCAGAGACAAGGTGGATCATGCACAAAAGCGCTAAAGCATTCGAGCAGCGGTTACGCGAAGTTAAACCCCACCTTTCAGGTGCGCTGCGAAGTCACGATACCTTAGTAAGCAGCTACAACTCGGGATATGGGAAGGGTATTTGTAGTAAAAAATATTTGTGGCGTTATACGTCCGAAAATCGTTATATGATTATGACAGACATCGCAGTAGAGGGCGCCAGGAATTTCGACCATGTGAGGTTCCTTAATGCGCACTCACCTGGCACAGTACATGGGCCTCAACGTTTCGCTTTAGCGGAACTGCAGTTGCCGCGGCCAGGATTTGATCCGGCGACCATCGTATTAGAATAGCCTCTAGAAGGCCATGACTGGGAGGAGGGCATTTGCATTTTATGACAGTTTCTCTACTCTACGAAGACCAAGACTTACAAAGAGTGTTGCACTAAAGGCTGTTTTGTCCTTTGTTATGATGTACGTGTTAAAGATACAGCATTGTAACTTAAAGGATCACTTGCGACTCATATGAAAAAGTAGTCTCCTCTCTAAATCGTACTCGAGTAAGCTTCTCGCAAAAATAGCAGAGACAACAAATACTGGGAGAGAAGTATGTCATCACAGCCCTCAAATACCTTAACACAGACGTAGAACAAACCGTAGCGCAAATTTTCTTAATAACTGATACAGCCGTGCATTCGGAACAACTAGACGCTACAGCGTTCGTATGTTGCAGGGAGTGACCGGGCGAGTACGGTAGCTCCATAGAACACAATGTTACTTATGCTACTCGGAAGTGATGCACTTCGGCTTGTTGCAGGTATGCCACGTGCTTTTAAAATTAGCTTTAGAGCATATATTTTACTCACCACGTACCGGCATGTAGAACTTTCTTCTACGAGACGTCGGCTTTCGCTTTGAAGCGTACTAATACTGTCCTAATCAACAATGTAAATTAAGCAGTGTTCTACAAAAAAGGTTCGCATTGCCTCTGCGCGTTTCCTACGCACGTGCTTATTCTGCTCGGACGGAACATAACAATGTTGTGAGCAGTAGAATATACCATTTACAAGTGGTTGATTTTATGCCTCATTTTATATGCTAAGCAACCATTACACGCTTAGGCCTAACCGTGAACACGGGGAAGTGTAGCCTGAACAATATAACAAAAGGGCAGTGGAAGGTGTGGCAAGGAGTAGTCAACATAAAGGAAAAAGCCACAGATGACTTGAATTCCCGTTCCGGCGGAAAAACGCAATGGAAAGGATAAATAATGGCTCTTCTTTAAAACTTCGACTACATGCTTACTACGCGAATTGCGGTCATGAATGTTCTCACCATTGTCAGCATGTCGCCTTCGACAGAGATCCTGCAGGTATTTTAATCCAAGAGAGATGCTGTCTAGCGAGCAACGTTGATGCGGCGACGGATGTCTTCTGACCACTTCTCGTGGTCAGCTCGCTTTTATACTCCAACCAGCAACGCCTGTCCGATTGTTGCGTGTACGCGACACGCACTTGCGACTTCTTTTTGCTGCTTTGTTTTACCAATCTTACAAAACCGACTGTCGTGCGTGAGGAAGCCTTGTGCCGGCATGTTACGTAAGAGACGTGTTTGCTCTGTAACAGAGGTCCCCCTCCGTGTCGAGAGTGATGGAATTCGGCCGAGCGGGTGCTTGGACACGTGCACACAGTAGTTTCGAGATTGTGACTGTTTTAGACTGCCCATGGAGACGCTACTTTGATATTGCGCTCCACTGCTAAGCTCACGAAAATGAAGCTAACCAGCAAGATGCCATAGTAAGCACTGGGAGATCCCGCGGTGGTCATTGTGCATTAGTGGCCAAGATACCGCTTGATAACTTTGCAGCAGGCAATAACATACTGCCGGTGTTCAAAATGTTCCCTCAAGCCAATTTTCAGCGTAATCTTGTTATGCTTTAGGGCACGTGTAAATTGTGTACCGAGCGGTATCTTGCTACCTCTGTTCACAGCGGTGCTAGGTTATTCAAAGTGGATTTCCCCCACTCTATATTTTAGGAAACTCGAAGCTCGAGTCGCACCTGTCATCAATTTAAGCGTGCAGACGTAAACTCTGCAAACCGTCATCGTGTCAGCTCTATTTACAGAGGCGCCACGGCCATTTTCCCCAGAAGTCTCTAGCTATCACTTAGAGGGGCCCTGCAAAACTAGTCAAGCATAGTCGGAAAACTGCGATCAGTCGTTGAGGCTTCTGCGAGCTCGTGAGCGAAAGTGCATTTGACTGCACGCAAGCGTGAATGTGCGGTTCGGTTCCAAATACCGTTAGAAAGGGCCTGCTCTCATTTAAGCCAATGACGTCACAAGTTGCACTGGCTACGTCACTGGAGGCAAAACTAGCATTGATGATTTCGTGGTCTTGAAACTGCCCTCACTCATGCTTTATTTGTTCATCATCACTTGAACAAAAATGTGCGTATTGGCTGTAACAGCAACGAAAAACCGCTGTCCATTGTGATGTCACTTGTTCATAAGAGAGCAGTTAGTTTCAGCTGCATTCGAAACCAAAGTCCATATTTCCTGGTTCGTGCAGTTCCATAATATTTGGCCCGCATGTTAAGATGAGACTCCACGATTGATCGGCAGCGTTTTCTGTCTATGTTCAACAAGTACTGCAGGAGCCCCTTTCAGAAACGTGAAGGAGAAAGCCAAGATCTTTTGCAGTGGGAGAGAGTAATCAGGGGTAAAGGTACATGCCACTTAAGACAGGGGTGAGGCATGACCCGATGCAGACACCACTACGCTGTATGCTAAAAGATACAAAAGTCGACTTGATATAAAAGGAAAGAAGCTCTAAGAGGGTATATTGTTATGTAGTCCACATAGGATCATGCCTCGCCCCTATCTTAAATGACATATACCTTGGATATCATGACCGATTGCTGATGAGCATTCTCGACCAAAGTATTGTCGTTAAAGTGTGTCGTTACGTAGACGACTTTTTGGTCTTTATCATTTGCAGTGACGCTGCCAGATAGCACCTAACCGACGATATTGTGAAGACTTTCAATCACTGTTTCACACGTTCACGCAGCCCTTCGGGCTTCTGCCACGCCGTTGCCTCGGGACCCACCGCTTGCTTAAGGGTCATGCTGTGGAATTCAGCCTGGTAGCCATGTAACATTTCGAAGGGAGTTTTCCCGGTCGTCTTCCTCTTGGTTCAAGCTGCATTCTGCCTCAGGGAGCCGTTCGTCCCAATCTCGCTGCTCTGGATCGCTCATCGATGTAGTTACGACTGGTAGTAAGGTTCTGTTCACTCGCTCAACCAGGCCGTTAGCCTGAGGGTGTCGGGTGGAGTTAAGCACCTGGTTTATTCCCCTGACACTGCAAAACTCCTCAAAAGCTCGTGATGTGAAACAACTGCCCCTGTCAGTAGTAATCCTCTCAGGCAAGCCTCTCTCTAATATGAATTCATGCTGTGCCGCGAGCACCAGCTTCGTCGACGTGTCGCGTCTCAGGAAAAGTCTTACGAACCTCGTCAAGCTGTCCACAATTACCAAAAGGTACTGGTTGCGTCGCTTGCTTGTAACAAATGGTCCCGTGTCGTCCATGTGAACCACTTCAAATGGTCTCTTGCCAGGGGGAATAGGGTTCAGAAGTCCCTCTCATTTCCCGGAAGGGGCTTGTTACTGATACACTGAAAGCATTGGGATATGACTACGCGCATAGTTCCGCATGCGTGGAAACCAGAAGCTCTCTCCCGCGTATCTTGGCTACGGTTCTGACTACTGCGAAATGTCGTGGGATTGCACCACCACTGCCCTCCGCATGCTCTTCGGCAGCACAAAATTGTACTTCGCTTGTTTATCTTGCTCAATCTTCCTGACAAGTCGTCCGTCATAAATTGAATAACCCTCCGTCCTTAGTTTCTCGTCTTTAGTGCGGCTAGCTTTAGGCTTCTATAGTATCGCTATGAGCTCTCTTAGCTCCTCGTCTCCCCTCTGAAGGACCAACACTTGATCTTCGACAGTGCACGTGACACATACCTCAAAACGCTCCGAAAGGAGCAAGTCCATCGTGTCAGTTGGGTCTTCGACGGCCCCTCTGCCCAGCGAGTCCACGTGTAGCATTCGTGATCTCGGACGGTGCTTGATTGTGAAGCTGAACTCCTGGATCCGATGGTACCAACGTCCTATTTGCGGCTTCAGCGTTCGCTGTGCGTTGAAGTATACGAGCGCCTGGCAATCAGTCACAATAGCAGCGGCCTAAGCCGGTCCACTGCCCAAAGTAGTGCCATCAGCTCAAGCTTCGAAGAGTTGTAGTTACCCTCAGCTTCGGTTGTCTTTTTACTCGCACAGTACACCAGATGCCACTTGTCTGCTTTTCTTTGCAGGAGAATAGCCGCCAGAACCTTGGTGCTGGCGTCAGCATGCAGCTCTGTTTCCGCTTTGGGATCGCACAACTGCAGAACCGGTTCGCACGTAAGCTTGGCCCTCAGTGCCATGAAGCTGTCGTTTTGCTCGGCATTCCACTCAAATACCGCATCCTTCTTGGTCAATCTAGTGAGGGGTTCAGCAATCAGCGCAAACCTGAGTATAAAGCGCCGAAAGAAACTTGTCAGACCCAAGAATCTCCTGATGTCGTGCACGCTGCTCGGCGGTGGAAATTCAGCTATGGCCTGCACTTTCGTCTCGCCCGGTTGTACGGTTCCACTTTCCAGCCGGAATCCGATAAGCCCACGGTGTCCATTCCGAAACCACACTTGTTGAGCCGAAGAGTCAGCTTAGCCTTCCGGAATGCCTCAAAAACTAGGCGCAGACGCGTAATGAGTTTATGGCGAGCCGACAGCGTCTCGACGAAGACGACGATGTTGCACCTCAGCTGCTCTGCAAGTTCGCGCGAGATGTAGAACGGGCAAGACGACCAATAGAGAGACAATTCGAATGAAAAATCCCAAACTGATTCAGGAAGAGCTCCGGAACGCTACTCCCCATTACCAGCAGATCACTGAGGTGCGACAATTCGGACGTGGAGGTATTCTGTGCTGTTCGCCAGACCAGGCCTGTATATCTGACCTGCTAAAGTGCACAATTTTCGCTTCCCATCCGGTGAGTTGTTTCGTTCCTCCCCACTTAGCATGCGTAAAGGGGCTGGTTCGTGGGGTGGACTCGAGCCTTACACCATCAGAGATACTGGATATGTTTTCAGTGGCAGGAGCTCTTTCAGTCTACCGATGCTCTCATTCCGTCGAAAACAGTAAGATCCCCACGGAATCGGTCATTGTCATATTTGCCGGCATTCCTCGCCCTACAGAAATCAAGGCGTGGCCTCTCATTTACCGGGTTGAATCGTTGTCTCCTCGCCCTTTACAGTGCATTAAATGTTGGAGATACGGGCATAGCATTAAGGGCTGCAGACCAGGCGTGAGATGTAGAGCCTGTGGTGAAGCGCATGACTTTAACGTTTGTTCAACACAGGAAGTGCGTTGTTGTTTATGCAGTGGAGCCCACGCGGCCGATAATGGAGACTGCTCTGCGAGAGCTTATGAACTTCAAATTCTAGAAATTATCGATCAGGGGCGATGTTCACGACGCGAGGCCCGCGCTGTCCTTGCTGAGCGACCTCGTGGGTATGCTAGTGCTGCGAATCGTTTCTCTCAGGGGATAGACTCATCATTGTCAGATGCTATTGCCTCAGCGGTAGAGAAGTCAATGAAGAAGGCGATGAAGAACCTTTTTGTGAGTTTGACAGAATCGTTAGCGCAAATGGTAAATGCACAGATGAGTCAACTGCTGCAGACCATCACTCGGACGACAGAGGCGATCCCAGTTATGCCAGTTTTACCACCTTCAGAGGTCAGCCATAGCGAGCTACCACAACCTGGCCCATCAAAAACCAATTTAAAGAAAATAATCCCTGTCGAACGGGAACAAGGTTCGAGCTCAGACTCTGGATCTCTCGATTCGCAAATGGACTTTGATTTTAGGACCATGAAGCGCCGTGCGTCCCCAGAATCTCAGGGTCTTTCAGTGAGGCTCAAGCCAAAAACTAAAAAATGCCAAAAAGAAATCACTTCGAAAAAATCATTCTTGAAAGACAGCATATTGGAGAAAGCAGTTATTTCTGCTGGTATCTCAGCAAAATAGGTCTTAAAATATTTCAGTGGAATTGCCGTCCAATATTTTCAGCAGCTTCTGATCTATTCTACCTCTGTGCTCAGCACTGCCCTGATATTATAATCTTACAAGAAACGTGGCTCTCAACAGACAGGAGTTTTAGACTAAAAAATTACCGCACATTTCGTTTAGACCGTCCCTCTCGCGGTGGCGGTTTAGCAGTCTTTATTTCATCCAAAATTGCTCACCGGGTTAAAATTATGTATCAGACAACTACTCCAGACAGTGAAATACTAGCTGTAGACATTTCACTCCCGGGATTTCAGCCGTTCTCGTTAATTAACGTGTATTTCCCATCCGGTGTTCATAATAGTAATGCGCTAGACTCGGTCGTCTCGCATTGCAGGAAGGATATGCTACTGGCTGGAGATTTCAACGCTCACCATATTTCGTGGGGCTACAGAACAGATCTGAGCGGGAAACGGTTGTGGGATTGGGCTGCGAAGAATAATCTAACATGGGTTAACTCAAGAACACCAACTTTTATTGGGAACCGGACATTGTCAGCGATTGACCTTACGTTCTGCAGTGCCGGTCTTTCTATATCATCGTGGAGTGCTGTCAATTCAGGTACCAGTAGTGATCATCTTCCTATAATTTTCGAACTAATTTGCCCTATGATCTCGTTGAATAGACGCAGCGTCACTCATGTCAATATAAATGTCTTTGAAAAGCTTTTATGCAGAGCTCTAACTAATCAGTTAGATGACGATGAGGAGCAGACCGCATTAAACCTCAATTCAGTGGTGAAAGATTCCTTAAAGGAATCCACGTTTTCCATTCAGGTCTCGAAAGTGGACTCTGCTAATCCTTCGTGGACACCTGAATGCTCACGGGATTACAGATTAAGAAAAGCAGCCTTGAGAAAATTACTTTATAACCAATGCCCTCGGAATTGGAATGATTATAAATACGCGGCTGGAACGTTCAGTCGTACAGTCGCCAAGGCGAAGGATAACTATGATAGTCAGCGATTTGAATTCTCATCAAAGCCAGATAACAGAAAAAAAGCTTTTTAAATTTCTTAGGACTAAGAAAGCAATTCCGGCTTTGATCAATGTCGATTCAGTTGTCCCTACGCCAAGAGAGTTGGCTAATCTGCTCGAAGAAATAGCTAAAGGGCTTGAAACCCGTTTTGCTTCAACTTTGACCACTCACGCCCACGTTCCTGCCCGCGGTGATGACTTTGATGAAGTCACAGCTTCGGAATTAGCTGGTTTAATAAGAGTGTTGCCCAATTCTGCGCCAGGACCTGATGGCATCACTACATCATTATTAAAAACAATACATAAAGTACTGCCCCAGCGCCCGCCAGTCGATTTTGCAGCCTTGGCTACTGCACAACGCGAGGACAGCGAACTTCAAGTTCTACGGCTCCAAGAGAACTCCCTCAAAAATCGAAGATGTCCATGTTCCAGGCTGCGCAATTCCACTCATTTGCAACACCTCTGCCGGATGTCGTCGCCCGTATGTTCCAGCACCATTTTGCCGCAGCGTCTTCAACGCCTTCCACTCCTTGTCACACCCCGGCATACGTGCGACTCAACGCCCCGTCTCAGCGAGATATCTATGCCCACAAATGAACATCTACGTCCACCGCTCGACACGTGCTTGCCTCAAGTGCCAGCAAACCAAAGTCCAGCGCAACTCGTCCTCCTCGCACACTGTGTCCTGTGCACACTGTGTTTTCTTACGTCTTCGTCTTTAGCGCTGCGAAAATCATGTGCCCCCTGAGTACCTTTCCGCCTCCAGACTCGCGGTTCAGTCACGTGCACCTGGACCTCGTAGGCCCTTTGCCCCCATCGAAAAAAAGCCGGTATATACATGTTAACGTGCGTTGACCGGTCCACGCGATGGCCTGAGGCATTACCGCTCACCGACATCACGGCAGTCAGTCGCCCGCGGACTCATCACCGTGTGGATAAACCGCTACGGAGTCCCGAAGACCATCACAACGGATAGCGGTCGTCAATTTGACTCCGTGCTCTTCCGCACTTTGTCCCGAATGCTTGGTGTCAACCACATCAAGACGACGGCCTACCACTCGATGTCGAAAGGCATGGTTGAGCGGTTTCACCGCCAAGTCAAAGCCTCGCTCATGGCCTCACGGCCTGGACGGAGGGACTACCACTCGTCCTCCTCGCCCTTCGCAGCCTGGCACGTACGGACGTGTCCTGTTTTTGGCACGACCTTAAGGCTTCCTGGTTATTTTTTCGACGGGTCCGCGGTACCACCATTGGACGTTGCCGATTATGCCAGCCGCCTCAGGAATGTCATGAGTAACGTGTCTCCTATTCTGCCACATCTACACTCACGCCCATCTTTCACCAGTGGTGCTCTCCGCGATTGCACACACGTCTTCGTACGGCACGATGCAGTCAGACCACCACTGCAGCTGCCTTACGACGGGCCCTTTAAAGTCGTCAAGCGTTGCCCGAAGCATTTCGTCCTACTTCTTAATGGAGGCGAAGGCAGTGTCCCCGTTGACCGCATAAAGCCGGCCTTCCTCGACATCGACACCGTTCTAGAAGACGATAGACCATCCATAAGCACCTGACGAACACACTTTGCAACAGCAGAACCTACCAGCTGCTCATAGGGATCGCTCCTTCGCACACTGGCTACCTCGCTAGAGGGGGGGGGGGGGGGAGGGCAATGGCGAGCCGACAGCGTCTCGACGGGTGTTGCGCCGCAGCTGCTCAGCACGTTCGAGCTGAGCGCGAGATGTACTACAACGGGCAAGACGTCAACACGGCGGAAGAGCGACGGCGTCTGTGCTGCACTCTTAGCACGGTAACCTTTAGTTCATTTTATAGGTACACAAAAATGTGAAAATATGCTCCTATATAAAGGTTAAAGTGCTTTAACCTTTAGTAAAGGAGCATATTTTCACATTTTTGGTACCTGTAAAACGAACTAAAGGTTACCGTGCTAAGAGTGCAGTGCATAAATAAATGTGGGCAACCAAACGCCTCACGTCTTCCCACAAGTTCATTCCAGTCTTTCGCTGGTATCAGCACGTCGTCAAGGTAGCACATAGCAATCTTTCCTCGGAGTGGTCCCAACACACGGTTCATGAGACGCTGGAACACGGACGGGTTATTCGTGAGCCCGAACATCATGCGCTCGAATTGTCCGGTCTCGTCAGGGGTTATGAAGGCCGTCTTTCTTTTGGCCTGTTCGGTCAAGGGAACTTGTAGATATCTGTACGCGAGATCAAGGACGATGTATAGTTTGGCCCCGGTAAGTACCTCGAGCTGGTCGTTGATACTTGGCAAGGGATATTTCTCTTTTATCGTTTGGGCGTTTAACCGACGATAGTCGACAACCACGCGCTGCTTTCCGTTTTTCTTTTCGACAAGAATGAATTGGCTCGCGTACTCCGAGTGCGCCTCGGTCACGATACGCTTTCTCCACTCTCCGACAGTGTCGCGTATAGCTTCACGCTTCGCTCCATTCGTGCGGTAAAGCCAAACCGCAACGGGAGTACTACCAGGCACCTCCTGTATGTCCATCGTAAGGACTGGCGTACTCAAAGCTCACCGAGGTTGGGGGCGAAACGGTCTTGGTACTCATTTAAGAGGCACGCGAGCTCGCTGCGTTGCACGTCTGTAACCTCTACACCAACCTTAATTTCCTCACGCGTAATCGGCAGCCGCGTTTCCACAACCAGAATTCGATCTGAAAGCACTGCGTCACACTCCTCGCTAAGATCGTTTTCCACCGTTGTCACACAAACCGGAATGTCCACTTCGGTCGCGTGATCAAGTCGCTGCCCGCTACGGAGGAGCACATCATCTGTGCTCGTGAACACCGGCACTGTTGCGTCTCCGCGCTCCATGTCAACCAGAATTTCGCGTCCACAGTTGTTGAACTGGGCTGGGCCGGTGACGTTTGACTGTGACGACAGTCGTACCCAATTTATAACATTAATGGCTTGCAGTGTGGTCTTCTCAGCAGCTTTCAACCGCAATTTCGGGCTTGAAATGGGGGGCTCGAGGTGTGAAAACGGGCACTCGTCTCTGTGCCAAAAATGCAGGGTGCCGTCCAACCTAGCATATGTCACGTACGGCAGCTCTACTGCCCGCACGTTGTTAATCGGTTGCTATGGTAATAGTGCGGCCGCCAGCTTCACCTTCAGCAGGGAATCTCCGCTCCAGCAATTTTTTTAAGCCTCGTTGCCTTCCCCCATGTTCATGCAGCTGACAATTGGTCCTTGACCGTTTTCCTTCCAAAGCTTCTCTACCATATGAATAGACCTTGATGACGGTGGCGCGCAGCACTTCGTCCCTCGAATTTGTATCCAGACAGCACATCTTGCAACATACCACTGTCTTCCTTTCCTTCTCTTCAATAAAGTCACAGCAGCCGGTGACCACTCGCTCATGCTCGGTTATGTGCTTCGACGAGTTATTCAGAATACGGTGCAGCGCGCGAAGGCATTTTTGCAGGGGGGGGGGGGGGGATACACAGGGTTATATATGTAGAGAAAAAGGATAACTGTGCAAACAATAACACAAAAACAGACAAAAGAGAAGAGGAACACTATAAGTGCTGTAGTAGTGCTCTGAACGATGCTTGAGGGTGAGGAAAACGTTGCATTGACAGGAGCAATAAGAAAACTAGATAAATCAATGAATGAAATACGCTTGCAAGGCAACCTGTCTAGATTGAAATAAAATGAACTTGATCTTAAAAAGAAGAGCGTTAACTTGCGCTATGTCTCGTGCAAAAGTGAGCGCTCGTAGACTACATGCAGTAGCGTAGCAAGAAAGCAGCCTTCGCTGCGCTGCCAAAGAAAGTTGTCGCCAGGTTATACGGAGAAGAAATTTGACGGCGCTGCCCGCGGACGTATGATACTCATTACATCGTTGAAGTTAAGTGCAAACGGACATCGCTGCTCCACCTGGCGGGTGGTCAGGCCCTTATTCGATCGGCCGCGAAAAATTTCGAGTGGCCGCTCTTTACGCATCTTTGTCTATGGTACTCTACTATAGGAGAGCTCGGTAGAGCTGTGCCAATGTCGGCATTGAGAACTGAGACTCGAGTACACAAGCACTACGGATGCAATCGCTAAGGGCAGGGGTCATTGCTGAGTGCGTTTAGAATAAGACGTAGTCGATTCAAAGTGCACCGTACTCGACTAGAATGATTACCTTCAAAGAAATCCTCATGTACTACCGTAAGGCCACGCTGATATATCCACCGCCAGGGTAATCGCTGAATGAGCTACAATCCACCACATGGCGTTTATACAGACACGCACTTTCCGCTGTCCTACACTGTACAGGCATTTTTACCCCACAGTCCATACACCACATGCAAGGCGTATGGTACGCCTCGCGCCTGGCTCGACCATATTGTATGGGCCTGCACCACAGCTGCCCACACTATCACACACAGCACAAACCCTAGATTTACAATCGCCACGGCCGAGCAGTGGGACGGCATGCTGCTCAGCGCGTGCCAGGAGGACCAGCAGTGGGCCGTCCGGCTGGCCGAAGACGCCGCCAGGAATCAGGCATGCCCGCCTCCCAAGGAATAGGCGGCCCCGCAACCCTTGACCCCAGCAAGGACACCTAGTTTCTATCTCAATGCTATGGGAGAGGTCGGTGGTGGTGTCCCTAATGCCATAGACTACGCACGCAGTAAATGTCCAGACTTCGACGAACGTTCTACTCTGAGTGAAGACATAGAGAAAGTCAAGTACCGAAACTTTTTCGCGTAAATGCAGTGCTCCACATACGCTCTTGTGTAGCAGGGTTTTCATAAGAATTGTGGAAGTCTTGGTAAGTGTTAATGGTCCTCACTGCACCAGCGCTCCCGTTGAGGCATGAACTTCATCTCGGGCAAGAATCTTTTATTTCATAATTGACCTGGCAATTACATTAACAAAAACAAAAGCACTTGATGTTAGGCCGGGTACCACCTGCCAAGGCTATGCTTGCGAGATTCACTACGGGCCAACGCTGCCCCTTTCCACTCCACAAGCTTTAGGACGACAGCCTCTCTTGGGCTACCCAAACTCGTAAAAGCGGTCTGTCTGTCTACTGTCTGTCTGGCTGTCACGCTGTTCAATCGGGCGGCCGAAACCAACCGAGCTACTAGCACTGGTGGCAAGGGGTCATTCATGCCACCATTATACAGTGCAAGGCAGCCTCAGGCCAATATGAGGCAGAATATATGTACATGTCCGTGATCCGCAATGTTCATTTATTTAGTAACACACATTCGCCTAGTTCTTACGTTAATAAATGAAAAACCAAAGCGTGAGAAATGGCGTCGGCGAGAGGCCATGCGTTAAGCCGACAGTAATAAAAATTGACGGCAGATCCACGAGGTGAATGATGATGAGATTGGGCGAAGCTCCTGGAAGTAATCATCGGTTAAACCGTGAAATTTCTTCCGTTAATTCGCCTGATAAAAATGACGTGAAACGATTGATTAAATGTTTTATCTGTTCACGTACGGCGGGATCTTGCCGACGCTGCCTTGCTGATGTGGCTTCTTGTTCCCGTACAGCAGGATCTTGGCGGCGACGTCGCGCAGCTTCCCGGCGCGCTTCTGCCTCGCGGGCTCTCACTTCAGGGTCCTGTCTGCGAGCGCGCGCCGCCGCTGCCCTGCGCGCCCGCCTTTCGGCATCCTTATCCATACGAGCACACACCGACGGCAACGAGCATCGTCAACTACAAACCTGTATCGCGATATGGTTTTGATTATAAAACCATTGCTTTACCTGGCGTCTTTCGTTAAGCAGCTGGCGTCTTTTCGTTTTGCTTTAGAAACATCTGGCGTCTTTCGTTAAGCAGCTGGCGTCTTTTCGTTTTGCTTTAGAAACATCTGGCGTCTTTTCGTTTTGCTTTTAGAAAACATCTGGCGTCTTTCGTTGGTTTATTTCATCAATCAACGGCGTTTTGAACAAAATTTTTATTGTTTAATCACGCACAGGAGAAATCTCACCAGGCACTACCTTGGAGGTAAACAATGGCTGCTACTGGGAATGAGAGACAGCAGAAGTCGGCTTTTAACACTTCTACTAACGTTTCCTACTGGAACATGCCAATGGCTGCTAATGGGGAATGAGAGACAGAAGAATTCGGCTTTTAGTTAACGCGCACGCTGCGAATTTTTTTTATTGTTCAACAACGCACAGGAGAAATCTCCCACCGGCACCACCTTGGAGGTCAAAGCGTAAGACTGGTTACGCACTACGACTACGACTACGACGAGGGACGAACGGGTGCCGCTTTAAGGAGCTTCGCCCTTAAAAGAATTAACGCCATCTTCCCAAAGGGAACCCTGATGGGATGCGAAGCAGCAGCGTTGCGCACGGGCGGCGTCACGGGTTGAACGGCGCTAACGCGGGTGCTTCGCATCCCATCAGGGTTCCCTTTGGGAAGATGGTGTTAATTTTTTGTCGGTCGCGGTAGCGGGGCGAACGGCGGTAGTGGCTGGTGTTGCGGGCGAACGGACGAGGCGGCAGCTGCGGCGAGCGCGCGGCAGGCGAGGGAGAGAGTGACGTCAACGCGCAGCTGCGGCGTGACCTACTTGGCAGCGCTCCAACACCTGCGGCGAGGGCAGCGCGTTGCCCTCGCCCTCGCCGTACGGACGCACAAAACGTTACACAGGCTAGTCAAAGAGCTGCTTCGCATCTAAAGGATCGCTACAGATGGCGGGAGGGCAGAGCGAACACGGGAAACTTGTACCGAATTCAGCAAAGCCTCCATTGCATCCATAACGGGAGGAGTATGAGGGGAGGGGAACAGAGTGAGGGGTGAGAGAAGAGTAATGTTATGTATAAAGGGCGGCAGACGACTACCGTCTTTGGATGTCATTTTCAGCGAAACAGGCATGTATGCAGCCATTTTTTTAACATGCAGCCATTTTATGCCGACGTCTACCACGAGCCCACTACGTCATTTCCGTAACGGAAGTGAGACAGTAAAATTTTAGATATCAAGAACAACAAAAAACACGCAGAAAAATTTCCTTGGGTGAGCTCGGAATCCAACTAAGGGCCCCTCCACCACTGCGAAAGGTGCCCGGTTCTCTACCACAGAGCTACCAGCGCACACACACGGAGCAGTACGAACGCCGCTTATGGTCCTTCCTATTGCTTGTTTCCGTCTGCCTTGACACGAGTGCGCGGCGTACTTTGGAACGCACATTGAATGGTGCTGCCATCCAGGAGACGAAAAGTGAAGCATGACGCGCTCATGCGGCTTCGCCTCTCCTGGTTAGCGCACAGCTACAAGCACGTTCGAGAGTGCGCCTCGAAGCGCGCGAGCGAAGCCATGTCGCCGGTCACCTTTCGTCTCGGATGGCCTTTCCCCTCGACCTACCCTTTGAGCGCGATGGCGAGAAAACTG